>PVIA01007835.1:0-78569 GCA_004024845.1 Tonatia bakeri
CTTTTTTTTTTTTTTACTGTTCATATTTTTAATCTTCTTTTTCTTAGGTAAGTCCCTTTAACATTTCATATAGTAAGGGCTTGGTGATGATGAACTCTTTTAACTTGGCCTTGTCTGAGAAGCACTTTATCTGCCCTTCCAGAAAATGAGTATAATTTTAAAATTTGTGCTTTATGTTAATAATCTATTAGATCAATTTACTTTTTTATTTTTTATTTTACCTACCAATTTCTGAAAGCCTTGCATTATGGTTGTTGATTTTTCAATTTTTCATGAGTAGAGGACTCAAGGGCACAAACAGTGGGGGCGATTGACTGTGGGCATGGGGGGGGACAGGGAAGGGGAGAGCAATGGGGAAAAAGGCAGGACAACTGTAACTGAAAAACAATAAATAAAAAATGTCTCGTATTATTATCAAATTTTTATTTACATAATTTAAATACTGTAATTAGGTATACAAATATTTAAGAACTGCTATAACTTTCATGTGAATTACATCTATTATTTTTATAAAGCCTTCAAAAAATATGTGCCAATTTATTTCCCATCAATAGTATCTGAGAGTACACATTCCCTCACTCCTTAATTAATTGTTGATATTATCAAATTTGTTCATATGCTATGAATATGATTTAATATGACAGATCTGATTCAAGTTCTCTATTTACCATGTTTTCTTTGTTGCTGTTCTCCTATCATTATTTGTTTTACTTAGGTTGAATCAGTTTTTTTATACTATATTTAATCTAATAATAGAATGTATCCATCTTATTTCTATTCCTCTAATAGTTAAAACTCCTCAAGTTTTAACACTTCGTTCACATTTTCTACCAATTCTGGAATTCATTAGTTTTTATATCCTACCATCAAATTAGACAAAGATCTGAGCATGCCTATATCTCCCTCCCTTCCTTCTCTCACCACTCCCCATCTTGTTTGTTAAATCATTAGAAAATTTGGCTCAAATTATTATTTCTTATTCACAATTATTTGGACTTTTATTTGTTCCTTTGCTCACTCTTGCCCTTAGGTTCTCTCATTCTTCATCCAAAAAGATACAACCTGTGATTAGTAAAATTTCTGAGTCCCTCCCTGACATAAAAATATATTTATATTCCCTCCTGCTTAAATCATATATCATTTAAGTATAAAATTCTACATACATAATAACTTTCCATCTCACAACTTGAAGTTGCTTCCTTATCTTCCTGCCTCTCCTGTTGCTGATGAAAAGCCTGGTGTCAATGTTTTGTTCTGTAGCTAACTGTTATTATTTATAGAATCTTTGAAAACATGCTCTATATTTCATCACACAATTTTGATGATAGTGCTTTATTGTCCTTTAAAATTTGTACTTAAGGAGACCTTTCTATCTGAGGACTCTTGTGTCTGTTCAGCACTGAACTTTTTTCTTTAATTCTTTCATTTGATATTGCTTTTCCACTCCCACTCCTCCATTCTCACTCTCTCTTCTCCCACTCCCACTAGATGGTTGCTGGAACTTCTTGATCTATTTTCTCCATCTCTTTGACATTTTGGGCTGCACCTTGGGCATATTTCCTTCACACTAGAGTATCTTTCTTGTGTCCATTTTGATGTTCAACCCATCTGTTGAACGCTTGTTTTTCATTCCAATGATACCTTTTTATTTTCTACTATCTCAAGTTGGTTCCTACTATGCAATAGTTTCTCACATTTCTCTGAGTATATTAAGTACACTTATTCTAAAGTCTTTATTCTAATTAATTTACCAACTCATTTCCTTGGGAGTTGGATCTTCTGGTGATTACAGTTGGTGCCTCCCTTCCATGGTATTGCTTTTTTTTCTCAACAATTAGCTCTTCCTTATTGTTTGCTCAACTTTGTACTTCTGATTATCTACTAGCCTTTATATGAATGTCATAAGTATCTACCACAGCCAACTCAGTGCCCCTGAGATAGAGACAGGATGTACTGTCAGGAAGCAAGTCCCAGGGGCTGGATATCTGGACTTGTCTGCTTCTCATTCTTCCTGGATGTTACCAGCCACCTGAAATGCTGCCTGGCCCCTTGGGCCCAAATATTCCCTCATATGTTCCTACCAAAGGAAAACACAAACTGATTTTTGCTTGATGAGGCATGCTCTCAGGTTGCCAGCTTAATCCAAACCCTAGATGGGAGTCACCAATTGTCTTTATACACACCTGTTTACCTCCTGTTGTCACAGGAGGGAACATGAAACTGAAGCCAAGTGAAAAGTAGAGACTGTGAGTTTAACTGTAAAATAATTAAGGAAAATCAGAGAACGCCATGAGGGCAATCAAAAACAATGGTGTTGTTTAAAAATATCCAGTATTAAAAGGGAAGAGATGATTTGGAAATGAAAGGAGAAACAGAGGGAAACTGAAAAGAAAGGATTAATTCTCATCCCTTACCTTATGAGTCTTAGAATGCAAATGGTAGGATTCCTGTGAAGAGAAAAGATTAAGTTATGTCCAGGAATTCCAGGAATGTTGGGAGACAAAGAGTGGGAAGGGTATTCCCAGAAGTAGTAGACACAGAAGATGGTCAGCAAAGAAACAAAAGGAAGGGCAAAAGGAGATTTAGTGTTCACCTCCTATCAATACAAAAACAGTAGTGAGAGAATGCAGAATCACCAGTGCCCCAATGGACAGCACCCTAAATGAGTGACTTCCTGACTGGGCTACCAAATTATCTTTCCTTTCCCCTTCTTGTCTAACCCATGGTTATGACCACTCATTTACACTTGGAAGATAAGAGAATGTTATGATAAAAAATGTTTTAGCATATTCTCATGGGTTGTTTGCAAGCATGTAGTAAAGTTTATTCTTGCAAACATGGACAACTTTGATATCCAATCCTATTGTAGAAAGTGGTAACTTGTACTAAGAAGCAAGTGATGTTTGCAGATGTAAACCTTAGACACCAACCACTTAGCTAGCCTGACAGACTCTGAGAAACAGTGAATTGATATGAGTGTAATGGGGCGTGTAATATTGCTCAATCAAGATTATGCTTCTGCAGTTGACTCCCACATCTTACAAAGGTCTTTGCAAGAAATCACATTCAGAAACATCATACAGACATGGTTGAATGCCTCAAGTCTTAGTTAACGAATAACCTCTTTTTAAATTAGCTTTTTTGCTGGTCTCACAGGACTTTGTATTTTGGTTCTCTTGAGTCTCTTTAAAAATTCAGGAAGAAACTCTGAATCTCAAAATGCCTATGAGTAAGAGTAAGCTGGTTTTACTCCTCGGAATGATCTGTTTGGAACAAGATAAATCTGCAACTATTTCTCTTTCCAAAGGTAAGTTCCTAACAAACTCTATAATTATCTTCGTCTGAAGGAATAACCTTTGCTGGCACTGAGCATCATCACTCCGGTCCACACTTCTTTGGGAAAACTGGAGAAGCAAACATATTGTGGAGACTTAATTGTTTTTCATGTAATTATTCTCGACTTTCCTCCTGGAATCAGCATATAAAACTGGGAAAGACGTTTGTAGAATACAATTTGTACGAGTTGCATTGATCTGGAAAAAATTGGGATTGTTCACTTAGTTGAATATATTGCACAGTCCCATCCTCAATCATGGAACAAATTCAGGAAACAGCACAAATTTGGAAGCATTTGTAGTATTTTGGAAAACTGCCATGCTGGGAAATATGAAGCATGTTCACTGTAGTGTATTATAAATGGTCTTTTTGCCTCCAGCGAAAGCTGAGAACAGTTCTCTGCAGGCTTCTCCACAGTCAGATCTGTGCCAGCCCTGAGAATCATCATGTTTTCTGTCTTTGCTCCAATGAGTTCAGAAAGTAGTATATTTTATATCTGAAGTATTTATGACTCATTCAGCTGAAACAGAAACTCAGCTTTTGATCCTAATGTCATGGCTGCAGTGGGTTCAGAATCAAAAGACTAGTGTTGCATCCATGCTTTGCCATGAATTAGCCATGCATCTCTTTGATTCTTTGTTTTCTCATCTGCAACATGGGGGTCATAGTGCTTGATGCACAGGCACAGGATGGGGGAAGGGCTAAAGGAGAGGTTATTTGAAAGAGTTTTGTATATTATAACATATTAGTCTAAACAGCTGTGCTCTCAAGGGTAGGTTCTCAAGGAAAATTTTTGGTTCATCCACTCAACTTTTCTAGGTGTCTACTTGATGCTAGGAATTGTGCCAAACCTTGGAAATACAGAGATAAATAAAGACATAGTTTTTTTTTCCTCAAGTAGTTCACAGTCCAGTGAGGACAATGAACAAGCAATTCACTATCACAATATTGCACGGCAAAATTATAAAAGGGGAGAGAGAAAAAAGAGTACTACACAGGAAAGAAGAGAGACACTTAATGCACATCTTGAGGAAATCAAGGAAGACTTCTCAGTTGAGGTGATCTCCAAGCAAAGAACAAGGATCAGAGGACTCAGCTAGGCAAAGAAGTAGGGTGATTATGAGCCAGGGCGTTCTAGGCCTTCCTAGAAAACATGTAGAAATGAATGATCTGCAGTAGGGACAGAAGACAATGAATGACCAGGCAGTTGCAAACATCTTTAATCCTACCCATCTCTTAGTTGAGGAGTCAAAAAATATTGAGGATAAATAAGTAAATGCAACTTTTTCAGGGATGAAGTCTTTTCCACAAAGACAAAAGAGTTCTTTCTTCTATTAATTGGCAACTCATCTATCCTAACACCAGTCTGGTGTGTGTGTGAATCAGGACACAGTCTTCTCTCCACTTCACTCTCCTTGAATAATCTGCTACTTTCTATCCTCAGAGTGAATTAAATCCAATATCTGACTGTACATCAGGTACCACAGAACATGGTCTTAGACTCAGCCCCCTGGGTGGAGCAGAGGAGATGAAGTACACAAAATTACAATTTCAGGCAGATTATGGCATCATGCACTCAGTGGATTAACCAAGCAACTTCTATGCCTCAGGAACTGTGTTAGATATTGTGGATATAGGTATTTCTAAGATTAAGTTCATACCTTTGAGGAACCTACTGTCTAGTTAGGTTCAAAGACGTCGAAATAATTATAATGCATATCATTAATGCCATAGAAGTATAGAGTGCTGTGAGGAGCCTCGAAGGGTCCAGGTTGCTCAGAAGAAAAGGGGGCTGCACCCCTGCTAACCCAGTGGAGATCTACCTCATGGCTCTTAATCTTCATATCATGATATGCACATTCTGTGTGACAAAAGCTGAATGATCCTTTGTACTGCCAATGACAGCAAGTCCCACAATTAACTTAAAGCCATTTTGTAATCTTTCTACATGATCCATGTCCTACAGTTTTTTCTTGCTCAGAAGAGTTCCCTGTATCTCCCAGTGTTAGAAACTAATCACTAATTTTACTTATTCTTTTCTTTCCCCCAGCTCCCACTTGTGGACAGAGTCTGGTAAAGACACAGCCTTGGAATTACCTTAACATTTTCAGTCGCATTGTTGGGGGAAGCCAAGTGGTAAAGGGCTCTTACCCATGGCAGGTAAGACTCAGAGAACATTCTCTGGTCAGTAAACCATAAGCTGTCTTGGGATTGGATCTCTTAGAATCACATGCCACTCATCAGTGTGCTCCACTCTGCCTAGCTCATCACCAGAGACCTCATGAGTGTGAGTAGGGATTCAAGTCCCTCATGGTGTGGACAACTTCAGGTCCAGAAAAAGTGTGCCCAGAATAGTTACATGCATATTGCCTTGTTCCAAAAATTGAAAATGCCATCCCAAACTTTCAACCCCTAAGACAAAAATTCTACTTCAAGAAGATGAAAAATGTTTAAATTTATAATTAAAAAATAATGTTTGGATTCGATACATATATTAAATATATATTTATATCTTTACAGTTAAAGATGACCAGGGAAGTTAAAGGTGTCATATCCATACGTCTACTTTATGCCTGAGGTATAAGATTTGTACCTATACCATAGGACCTCTCAGGAAATAATCAAGCTACTGCCTTCTTAATAGCTAATATCCTAAGAATTCTGTCTCAGTCTAATTTCTTGATCCTCCCATGCCATAGAAATGTCTCTGTGCTTCTGTCCCTAGCCAAAGGTGTTTACATTTATTGTCTTTGAATATCTTCCAACTTTCTTTACCCTTGGAGTCATACTGTATTCTTGCCATTTAATTATGCAAGGAGAGTGAAAGTTCTTTATTTTTACTTCTCTTGAGTCAGTCATATTAACTTTTAGGTGAGTAGATATTTGGTAATGGTTGGTTGACTGAGTTTATATTCACTGGGTTGATGAATTAATTACTCAGTTAAAGAGTTGACTGATCAGTTAGTTCCTTACTTGGTCAGTTGGTTGTCTAGTCAATTTAGAAGTTCCTATTGAAGTCATACTCAGGGAGGAATCACTGACTTTTTTACTTATTTGCTCTTCATTCTGTTCTTAGCCTTTTCTCTGCATCAAATATTTTTTCAATCACTCATTGAATAATTTTTGGTCAAAAAAAGAATAATTCTAATAAATCACTTACTTTCTTATTCTAACAATGGATTTTAAAGTATTACCTGTATTCTGTAAGTAATTTTAGAGTCAGATCAAATATCATGAACAGGATAAACCAAAGATACAGGCAGGGTACAAAAAAAATGGCTGAAAGAAGCTGTAGAGGTCAAACAGTGTAGGTCCAGACTATTTCTCTAAGAGGCTTGGGGGGCCTGGAGCATATGTTGAAAGCCTCCCTTAGCTCTCTCACCTTGCCGTTCTCTCAAACCTGTTCATTTGGACTCTGCTATATCTTACGATTCTTTTCCTTTCTCTTCGTTTGCAGGTATTGTTTACATTGTTACGGTAACAGTATGAATCAACACTATTATAAAAATAAATTAACACCAACAATTCACACAAAATAAATACTTACAGTCAATTATCTGAAATTAGCCACCTCTCCTGTGAACCAGGGCTGGGAAGCTGTGGTTCCATCACTGTCCTTTTTCCTGAGCTGTAGGGATATGGGTTTCACACCTTTATAGGCTGTGATTTCTAGTATCTGTGAAGAAGACATCTGGGCTTGTTTTTCAGAATATGCCCAGTCTTCAGGTTTTGGGGGACCCCATGACATTGACTCACTCTTATTTAAGGTTTTTGCATTTCAGGTGTCTCTGAAACGAAGGCAGAAGCATATTTGTGGAGGAACCATCATCTCCCCGCAGTGGGTGGTTACGGCTGCTCACTGCGTTGCAAACAGGTAAGGGAAGGCCCAGCACCTGGATACAGGTCAGATCACCCTTCTTTTCCCTCGGAATCTACAGCAAGAACTCTTGAAATGGGAACTGTGTGATGTATGCTTTGGCGAGAGAACATCTTAATTGTGTAACACAAGTAGGGCTTAGTGATGTTGTCAGAGGGCACTCGACTTGGTAGAAAACATACATCTCTTGAGGAAGTAGAATAGTTACATATGCGTGGAAGTTAATAAAGATCAATATCCAAGTGTGAAAAAAGTATCACAAAGATAACATTTGTGAAAATTCTCTCCTAGTTTCCCTAAATTTCAGTGAAAAAAATCATGCAGTTCACTAATGCATCTTAAGAACTGGATGAAAGAGAACAAAAGGAGGCCAGTAAAACATAAAGAAGGCTCCCATATCTTCTTTCAGGATTGATCCTGCCACTATGAGCTCCAATCTATCAACTTCCATCATTTATCCCCTTTCCTGTGTTTTCAAATGTTTTGTTGTTGCCAGTGCTCTTGCAATCAATATCATGTCCCCACATGTGCCCTATTTCAAATCTACAAACATCTGCTGGATATTAATTTGGTGCTGGGCACTGGTAGGTACCAAGGATACAAAGGTGAGTGAGACCTAATTCCTGCCCAAAGAGAGTTGACAGTTTAAAGAAGAATCAATTGATAATTCCACTGTGATGTGGCAGGTGGTTAGGCTAGCAAGTTGCTAAGCATTAGGTTAGGTACTTAATATAGCCAAAAGCCAGGAAAGTACACCAAGAGAAAATTATGCCCTTCCCATTTTTTTTTAATAAACTCATCACTTTGGGGAATGAAAAGTCTCAAAATGTGGCAAGCCCAAAGATCTTAATCCATCTCAATTCATCCCATCCAGTTCTTTCAGGTAACTTTGCTTCAGGAAGGGGAACAGAATGGTCTTTCCCGTGTCATGCCAGGCCTCTAAATTACAAATAGGAAGGAGGCAAGGAGAAGATCCCTACCTCCCACTACTGTAGTCAGTCCCAAAGCCCTGAGAGGGCATGCTTTCTGGGACGTGAGAGTTATGGTGCCATTACATCCTTTACAATATACTCGTCCATTATGCATTAGATCTCTCACAGTAAAAAGCAACATACTTAGTGGGGATCACAAATCATTTGCTGATAGTGAGGCCAAGCCAACCACCTAGGGTAGCTAAATAAAGTCTACTCTGGCTTTAAGCCCCTGAATTAATATGCATGCATGCATGCATGCATGCATGTATGTATGTATATATATTAAAGATATATATGTATCTTTAGACATTTGTAAAATAGCATTATAAAGTATTCAACTTATTATGTCATTGGCTCCACAAAACCATTCTTTACTACTCCCCTACTCACACTGAGAACTTCTGCATTTTTATTAAGAGTGTTAGAATCATTCTTACTTTCTCTGTTCAGCAGCCATGACCCCAGTTATCCATCCATGCCACTCTGAGGAGGCCCATTTGTCAACCATTACAACCGTACTCAGAGGCTCAATGAAATCAATTCATTTCACTGCTTCCTCTTCATAGAAACAGTGCATCAGCTTTGAACATTACTGCTGGAAAACATGACTTGAGCCATACAGAGCCAGGAGAGCAAACCCTCACCATTGAAAGCATCATCATACACCCGTATTTCTCCACCAAGAAACCAATGGACTACGATATTGCTCTTCTGAAGATGGTTGGCGCCTTCCATTTTGGTAAACATTTCAGGCTTACTCTGAATTATTTATCCCATGTTCTCCATAAATTTGTTGTATGGCACATTCCTTACAGCATATGTTATGCCTGACAATTCAGGGTCAAGGACATAGAGACACAGATTTGAGGTGGAGGGTCCCCTATTTGAAATGCTTTTGCTTGTAGCTTCAGATACAGGATTATGTAGAGTCAGGAGAGGGTCTTTCTTTGTCTGACAAGCATTTTGCCTGAAGTGTCAGGCAAAACTGTCACAACTCTTCCAAGATCATGGGAGAACCACATAGATGCCAGTTGATGAGGGGCTTCTGGTGTCCTCCCCTCCATGCCCTGCCTTGATCTTTATTTCAGGCCAGTTTGTGGGACCCATGTGTCTTCCAGAGCCAGGAGAACGGTTTAAGCCTGGACTGATTTGTACAACTGCAGGCTGGGGCCGCCTGACTGAAGGTAAGGATTTCTATGTCCCTACCCTTAATCAGATGTCTGGACTTTCTGTTGGTTAATCAGAAAATAGAAATTTTAATCTGTTTTTTTTTTTTTTAGATCAATGGTGTAAATGTTTTTAAAAACAGAGAATATCAAGATGTACTTAGAAATTCAGGTCTTTCCAGAAGGCACAAGCCTGAACAGGGCAGGCACCTTCAACTCAGAAAGGGTGGACGAGTGCCCTGCTGGGGTTCTCATCTCTGTGTTTTCTAGACGGCACCCTCTCACAAGTCTTGCAGGAAGTGAACCTGCCCATTCTGACCCAGGGGGAGTGTGCAGCAGCTCTGTTAACCCTAAAGAAACCCATCAGTGGGCGGACTTTTCTCTGCACAGGCTTCGCAGATGGAGGGAGAGATGCGTGTCAGGTAGGTGGGAGCAGTTGGGCTGATGTGTCCCAGGCAGGGCTTCCCTCAGCGTTGTAAGACTGGACTCGGAAGATGGGTCAAGAGTGACAGGAGAGGTTGAGTCAAAGTAAAGGGGCAGTTTAAACCACCTGTTAAACCAGTGAGGTAAATTCAGAGGAGGTCTTCCACTTTTTGCAAATGACTAAATAACAGATAATGCTAATAATATCTCTCAAGAATGGCTGGCTCTTCCCTATTTGGAGGCTTCTAGTTCATGTATAAGGGGAAATTTACTTTCCTTCCATCCCTCCAGCTGACAAAAACCGGAGCTCAATTTTACTATGGGGCAAGACTTCTCTGAGCCTGTGAGATGAGACAGGAAAAGGAAGAAAGCCTGATGCTTGATGAAAGCCTAGGATGGGAAAGAAGGAAATGGAACTGATAGGCTCCACTAATAGATGAGGATCTAATTTGAATTGTGCTTCCAGATCTCAGTCCGAACTATTAGAAGTGAAGAAATGTTATTAATCCTCATCGACTATCTGTATGGGTGAAAGGAGTGAGCACTTTGGGGCTCAGATACTGATCATGATGGTAATAGGCTTTTTCTGCCTACAGGGAGATTCAGGAGGTGCCCTCATGTGTCGGAACAAGAAAGGGACTTGGACTCTCGCTGGTGTGACTTCCTGGGGTTTGGGCTGTGGTCGAGGCTGGAGAAACAATGAGCAGAGAGATGATCAAGGATCCCCTGGGATCTTCACAGACCTTAGCAAAGTGCTTCCCTGGATCCAAAAACACATCCAAATTGGTAATGAAGCTAGCATGTCAGGTCAAGAAGTCAGGGCCAGAAAGAGCATCCACAGAGTCTAAGCCAGTTGGAATCACTGAGCAGACAGGTTCTGCTTCTATTCTTAGAGTAGAACATAAGTATTGTGATATTTCCTTAAGCTAAAACAAGAGCAAAACGTGGTATGTGGTATGGCATACAAACATGAATTCACCACTTCTCAACTGTGCTAGCAAGATTCAGCAAGCAATAGTATAGATTGGTGGTTATCAACCACAGGATATTGACCCCAGGGCCAATGTCTGGAGATAATTTGGGTTGTCACAACTGGGAGTGGGGATTTAACACTAGCATCTTGTGGGTAGAAGCCATGAATGCTGCTAAGCCTCCTACAATGCACATGACAGCCCCCATGATAGAGAACAATGCAGCCCAAATGTTAGCAAATGCCATAGTTGAGAAGGCCTGGTCCAGATCCAGGTACCATAAGTCTGAAAAGACCAGGGTCTACATGTACCCTTTTACTAGACTGACCAGGGAGTTAACTGAAACTTCATTTCTGCCTCCAAATCAAACTTCACTGTTTTCTTAACTGGTGGCTTCCAGCCCCAGTAGGGCTTCTATTTTTCCATGAAGGGGTTAATTCAAATTAGTTCAGTAAGACTTGGGTTTGTTTTCAAGGATATGATCCAGTGGCAGGTACCTGAGCCCTCAGTTCAAGCTGTAGCTATCCTAGCAATTCTGTGGTTGTAGGTGAAGCACTTCCAGCTCCAGCTTCCCTTCTCAGGTAAAATGACAGAAGTAGACCAGATGACCTCTTCTTGTTCTGTGCAACCTCCAAGTTAGTCACGGCCTGTCATTTAATTTACCTATTTAATAAAGAGAGTGAAATCATGTCCTTAAAACAAAAGGCCAATTTTGCTTTGTCAATGTATTCCTTCTGTTTTTTCCACAGATTAGATTTTCATTAGTTGCATATTGACTAGAAAAATCTCTACACTTTTAAGCGAGGGAGATGCTAACTTCTTGAAATATTGTTTAGGATACCACAAACCTTGAACTGCATCTTTCTTTTTCTCTCCCAGGGAAGCGGAGAAAGAGCTCCAGAGGTGGGTATTTCTCTAGCCTGCTCCCCTGGAAACATGACTTAATATCCAGCATTTCTGAATATCAGTTCCCCTTATAATCAAAAGTCTTCCTCTGCAGGAGCTGTCCTCACTCACTGAGTATAAAACCACCACTTGGAAAACCCACAGCCATTCCATGCCAGTCAGCATAGTCCCTCACCCAGGTGGAGCCCCAGATTCCCTCCCATTTCACATCCTGTCAATATAGAGCTCCTCAATTCAGAAAACATTTGCCACCTCGCTTTGGATCACGGGCTTGAGGGAGGAGGCTGAGGTGGTACAGATATTGTCAATAAGCTACAGACCTTGGCCTGAAAGTGTCCTTACATATCCAGGGGACTCAGCCTGGTGTTACACTGCATGGCTGCAATGAGTTCACTCTGTGACTTTGAGTAGCTCCTTCCTACCTCTGGACCTCAGTTTCCTCATTCATAAAGGAAAAAGTTTGAACCAAATGGTTTCTAAGGCATCTTTACCTCAAATCTGCAGTGGTTCTGTGAGTCTGTGGAAGTACCTACAAGAAGCAATGTGAGAAAGAGTACCCAGAGAGCTCAGAACAGGAAGAACAGTGAAGGTTTCGGAGCACAGAACATCTTCTAAGTTGAACCTTAAAGGACAAAGAAGAAGTAGACATCTGTCAGGTGGAAGTGGGATATAGGTAAAGAAAAATACGTATTCCAGTTGTCATCCTGGATGGATACTAAAGGATGGAGATAGAAAGATGGAGGTTGTAATGGAGACCAGTGAATCTAAGCAGCTGAAGTGTAGGATATGTGATGGGGTCTTACTAGAAACACAACTTGAAACCAAATGTTTTAAAAAATACATTTTACTGATTATGCTATTAGAGTTGTCCCATTTTTTCTCCCTTTTATTTCCTTCTGCCCCGTATGTCCCCTCCCACCAGCATTCCCCAAACTTATTCCATGTCCTTGGGTTGTAGGTGTAAGTTCTTTGGCTTCTCCATTTCCTTTACTCTTCTTAACCTTCCTGTCTATTCTGTCACCATTTATGCTTCTTATTGCTTGTACCTTTTCTCCCATTCTGCCCCCACCACTGATAACCCTCCATGTGACCTCTATTTCTGTGAACCTGTTCCTGTTCCAGTTGTTTTCTTAGTTTGTTTTCATTTTTGTTTTTTTAGGTTCAGTTGTTGATAGTTGTGAGTTTGTTGTCATTTTACTGTTCATATTTTTTATCTTCTTTTTCTTAGATAAGTGTCTTTAACAGTTCATATAATAAGGGCTGGGTGATACTGACCTCCTTTAACTTGACCTTATCTGGGAAGCACTTTATCTGCCTTTCCATTCTAAATAATGGCTTTGCTGGATAAAGTAATCTTGGATGTAGGTCCTTGCCTTTCATGACTTGGAATACTTCTTTCCAGCCCCTTCTTGCCTGCAAGGTCTCTTTTGTCAGCTGACAGTCTGATGGGAACTCCTTTGTAGGTTACTGTCTCCTTATCTCTTGCTGCTTCTAGGATTCTCTCCTTCATTTTTACCTTAGCTAATGTAATTATGATGTGCCTTGGTGTGTTCCTCTTTGGGTCCAACTTCTTTGGGACTCTCTGAGCTTCCTGGACTTCTGGAAGTCTATTTCCTTCACCAGATAGGGGAAGTTCTCCTTCATTATGTTTTCAAGTAAGTTTTTAATTTCTTGCTCTTCCTCTTTTCCTTCTGGCACCCTATGATTCATATGTTGGAATGTTTAAAGTTGTCCTGGAGGTTCCTAAGCTTCTCTTAGTTTTTTTTGAATTCTTGTTTCTTCCTTTTGTTCTGGTTAATTTTTTTTTTTTCTTCCTTCTGGTCCAAACCATTGATCTGAGTTCTGGATCCTTTCCTGTCACTGTTGGTTCCTGTACATTTTCCTTTATTTCACTTTTCATAGCCTTCACCTTTTCCTCCTTTTCCTCTATTTCGTGACCATACTCAACCATTTCTGTGAGCATCCTGATTACCAGTGTTTTGAACTGTGCATCTGATAGGTTGGCTATCTCTCCATCGCTTAGTTGTATTTTTTCTGGAGCTTTAATCTGTTCTTTTGTTTGGGCCATATATTTATGTCAGCACACCGGTTATGTTGTAAGGGGTGACACCTTAGGTATTCGCCAGGGCAGGGCAACCCAGGTTGCTGCATTGTAGCACTGTATGTGGCAGGTGGGGGGGGGTCTGAGAGGGAACAATGCCACTTGCTTGGCTCTCAATCGGCTTTCAGTCACTTCCTCCACTACCCACAAGCAAATTGGGCCCTTCTAGTACTGATTCCCTGGTAGATGGGTTTGTGTATGTTCTAGGACCCTGTGGGTCTCTCCAACGAACTCTCCTGTGAGGCTTGGAGTTTCTCCTCCACCATAACCCCCACAGTTTTTTTCAGTCAGAGGCTTGATGCTTTGTTTTCCCATGCTGGAAACCTGGGTTGTGTGGTCTGTCTTGGTCCCCAGTTGTTCCTTTTGGTTTACCCAGACATGAACGTGGGACTGCCCAGTCTACCAGCCACCCCCTTGCTTGTCCCGGTCCCCTCTACCCTGGCTGCCCATCTCTACCCCTCCTACCAATCTGGATGAATGTTTCTTCTTTAACTCCTTGGTTGTTGGACTTCCATATAGTTCAATTTTCTGGAAGTTCTGGTTCTTTTTTGTTTTTTAAATTTGTTGTCCTTCTTTTGGTTGTGTGAGGAGGCAAAGTATATCTACCTACACCCTCATCTTGACTGGAATTTGTTTCTTGAGATCAACCTGAGACCAAATTATGGAAATTTTGAAAGCCAGCTAGAAAAATTTGGACCTTACTGATTAACAGGAAGTGGATTAATTAAATAGATTAGAGCTATATTTTAGTGGTATAAGAGGAGCATATAGGGAATAGATTAGAGGGGAAAACAATTCAAGGTAGATTTATGAGATTATGCATTAGTTCAAGAGACAAGAATGATGGCTGGACCTAGGGCAAGGGCCAGAGAATGAAAAGGAGGGAATAGAAACAAGAAGAATTAGAACTTGGTCACTTAGGTGAAGAGGTCACTTAGGAATCAAGGATGCTACCTAAGTTTTGACCATGGGAGACTAAGAAAAGGGCACATAAACGTAATCAGACCAGAAGTGCATACCCAGAGAAATTTCATTTATAGCATGTTAAGTTTCAGGGAGATATCTAGGGGACAACTGAAATATCAGGTCTGAGGTTCAGACATGTAGAGATGACAGGTGAAATTGAGGATATAAATGAGACTGGTCAGAGGGCTCAGGAAAAGACAGATGAAAACTAAAGATAGAACCACCTGGGGATTATCTGTATTTATGGAATGGAATATGAGGTCAGGGGAACAAAAATGTAGGAAAAGAAATCATGGAATCTCAAGGCAGCAGTATCTAAAAGGAATTAAAAAGAAGAAAAGCATCTAGAAGCCAAGGCAAAAAAAGATTTCATGAAAAAAAGGAAGCGTGCGTGCACACTAACAACCATGAGTTTCCAGCATCTGTACAGGTTAAGGAAAGTGAGGGCTGTTGTGACTAGCCGTCACTGTTAGCCTGATTCTCGTTCCCTCCCAGCCTCATGCAGTGAGGAGGATCGTGTGGTCAGTGAGTCTGAGGGGGGGCTGCACTTCCCAGAAAGCCCCTACCTGTATTACGACGGCAAGCAGTGAGCAGTCTCCTCTGCAACCCCTCCTGACTCCCACCTCTGGCCTGACTGTGCCCATTAACTGTGACAGCCACTTTAGGTCCAGAACAACATCCTCTTAATGCATCTGCCTGCAGACTATGTGTCTGGACCCTGTTGGTACCAGAGGAAATGCATGTGTTACTCAGTTTCTCCCACTTGGATGCAGAGTTTTGTCATCACAACTCCTTGTCAATATATTCTTCAGAAGACAGACTTACTGGTGAGTGGATTTTCACTTTGTCAAATGGACACTAGCAGGGCCTGGTTACAATATGTCTGGCACAGAGACATCTGTAAACACCACATTTCCTGTCTCCAGTTTTGGAGACTCAGAACTGACAGTAGACAAGAACTAAATCAGGCCACAGTGCATTTTATTGGCTGCATCTGCTTCCCATGGGACCAGGCTTCCTACACTCTCTTGCCAGACCTGGAGCCCACTGGGAGTGAAATGCAGACATACTGCAGGACCTCTTGGGGTCTCCTGGGCAGCTTGCTGCTTTTCTAGGCATGGAAATGACCTGCCTTGTCCAGCTAAGAATAAAAATGTATACTCGTGTGTAGAAGAGAAAAATTACTTACATAAAAAAACAGAAATGAAGGAGAGGTTTTTTTGTTCGGGGTTTTTGTTTTTGTTTTTGGTTCTTAACTGGAGGTGATTTTGCCTCCCAGGAGACACTTGGCAATGTCTTAGAAGCTTTTTGGTTGTCACAGCTGGAGCAAGTGTTACTGGCATCTAGAGGTTAAAGACCAGGAATGCTGCAACACTTTCTACAATGCACAGGAGCCCGAACACAAAGAACAGCGTACAGTGTCAGTAGTGCCAAGGTTGAGAAACCCTGCTTTAGACAGTCCTGCTCTATCACAACAACTAGTTCAATTCTCCTGAAGTCTTTGAAAGGTGTTGTTTTCTAGACTCTGCACAGAGAATCTTCTTCTGCTGCAGGGAAGTTCTGTGGAGAAAGCCTTACTTCATCAGTTCTTGTTGCCTCCAACTCTTTACCACTGAGGTTCTTCACTGATGCCACAGATTATTCCACTGGGTTTAATCTCACCTACAAAGCTCTTAAACCCAGCTACCTTCCTGGTAAAACCACTTATTTTTATTACACACTCTGCAGGGCTTCTGTAGAAGATGAGGCCCCATAGGAATTGGGTGAGGGGCAGGAAGCCCTCTCCCAAGGCCCGCCTGGCTCCACAATGCTGAGGGGCACAGGCCCGTGAGGTGGCAGGAACAAGCACGCCTATGGTCCTGCTACTGCACATGCAAGTGTGATCAGGGGGCCTAGCACGTTCTGGGAAATCAGTGCATGAGCCTCGTCCTTCCTGTTGGCTCTGCTCGAAGATTCAGCCACGCATCTTCTGTGGAGGACGGGAGGAAAAACAAAGGGCTTCCTCTTTGCTTGGCTGATGCCACTGTTTGGATGTTTCCCCTTGTGTTTCAGATTTAGGTTGCAATTCCTTAACTGTCCTTTTTGAAGAAGGCCTCATACAGAGTCTCCGTTACCCTGAAGACTACAGTGACATGGCCAACTGTAACTGGGTTTTTCAAGCACCCAAACATTATCTAATTAAGGTACTGACTCTGTTACCCTTACTTGGCTATGGCATCTCCAGAGAACAGCTAACATAAGCCCCACTAGGGCAAATGTTTTTATCTGACTTATTCACTGCCATATACTTAGTACCTAGTACCTACTACCTGGCATACCAGGCTACCAACAAACACTTGAGTAACAGACCAGCCTGTTTCCTCCTGTAATTACCCACACTTACCACCAGATGGCAATTGTGCACTTGATATTTTGTTGAAATGCTGCCTTAAATTGTGTACCTGGTATACTGTTTCATCAGTCTCTCGTCCCTTCTAGAAACACTTTGTAATTAATGGCTAACACAAGTCCATGAAAATAAGGCCCAAATCATCAAGCTCTCATGCAGAGGGACAGAGCAAGCACAGAGCAAGCAGCGTAGAACAGGTTCGGGGACTCGGGCATGAGAGACGGCATAACATATACAGGGAGGGGTGGTGGAAGGTAAGGCTCAGGTCAAAGTGTGGAGAGCCTTGAATGTAAGGAAACAGAGTTTATTTAGTATTCGATTAGTGGTGTTTGTTCATTTTTTTGTCCATTAAACACCAGTGAGCTATCTGCATGGCAATGCCTCCGGGTAGTTAAGGTGAGACCATAGTCAGAGCGAGGATGGAACCAGGCATTTATTTAGAAGTCTTTTCATTAAAATAATTGTTGAAAGCAAGAGAGTACGAAGTTGAGAGAGAAGAGTAATAAATAAAAGGGGGAAGAGTGAGGAGAATAAGACCTCAAAGTTCTCATATGTTCAAGGGGCAAAAAGAAACCTGAACCACAGGGGAGCCAAACTGGTGGGCTGCTGTGACAGCCCAGAGCATGGAGCCTTTAACTTACAACACTGAACAAAATAAACAAAGTGGCGTGGCCAACACCTTGGATTTACCACACAGTTAGAATTTAAAGAGAAGGAGGACTGAGCATTCACTGACCAGTTCCCACCTCATCCCTGATGAAAGGGTAGAGTAATTGGATTGGACAATTGAACAGCAGAGAGGAGGCAGGAGAGGTGGTATCTGAAATATCAAGTCAAGTCAGGTGTTAGGAGCAGAAACAAGATCACACAGGTTTTGCCAATGAGTGGGAGAAAAAGGCACAGTGAAAGTAAGCACAGATCTTTTTCTAAAAGTTTCTGAAATGCTAACACATGGCAGAAATTTCAGGAGGAAGTAGAATTAAGGGAAGGTTTGTTATCAGTGATGGAGGATAAATTTTAAGTAAGAGCATTTTTTGGAAGGAAGATGAAAATAAATTTAGGTGACAATCTGAACATGCCAGAGCTGCAAGTAATTTAAAAACACGTATTCAATAAAGGTTTGCTGAGGGCCGTGCCTCAGTGAAGTGAGGCTCTCACTCCCGGCCAGGGACAGCGTCAGCCCGCAGGTCTCATCCTAGGTAGTAATTTGGAAATTAGCACTACGAGACATAACTATGAGCATACCATGAATCAGAGAGAAGAGGGTTCATCTCCAGAAAGCCTCCCAGTAAGGGTTTAAGAGATGTGTGAGTAAGTCCTGTTTCTGACACAGCTCCTTCTTCCCAGGCCTACACTCACCACGAATGATCACTCGCCTCCCCTTCCGTCCTTCCCTTGCAGTCCTGTGGCTTTGGCTCAGTAGTGCCCAGGCTCCGCTGCATCCCCGTCAGGTGTGTCTAAAATCTCAAGTCCTGCTCCATCTGCCCTCTCTCCCACTGCACTTCTCTTCACACTCAGTTGGCCAGTGCCATCCAACTGCTCAAATATTGTTCTTTGCTGTTTTTTGCTCCTTCTAGGAGGGAATTGAAGAGATCAAATATTTGCATATTTTCCCATTCTTATATTGGGACTGTATTTGGCAGCTTAGATGATTCAGCAGGTTTGGGAGCTTGTGCTACTGCATCTTTTCCGAAGTATTAATAACTTAACCTACCGTGAAGGTCCCACTAACTTTCTCACCTAAGGTCACACTCCAGAGTGAGTTGGGCAATCTAAACTTCTCTGCTTAATTAAAGTCAGGTAATCCATTCCTATTATTTACCCTGGATGTAATGTTGAGATTTCTCAGCTTTCCCTTCAGAACCTGGAAATAGAGGAGAACGGAGACTGCACTTCTGACCACGTGACGGTGCACCGGGATGTAGAAAGGAGGAAGGAAATAGGTTTGTGCTCCTGGAGCTCAGTCTCCCTGGTTTGCATTGGGACCCAGCTCCAATTAGGAATTAAAAGGATCGGGCCCGACGGTCCTTCATTCCCCTGCACCACCTCCATCTGTCCCTGCACTCTTACCCCCACTCCTTCTCCTGCATCAGGGCAGGGTGAGCGAGGGAGAATCAAAGTGCCCTTTGAACAGAAAATACGGAAAGCCCACATGAATGAGGGGTCAGAAGGGGAAAGTGCCACTGAAATAAGCCCTCTGGCTAGAAGCAATTCCTTTAGTGGCATTCTGAGTATGA
This sequence comes from Tonatia bakeri, assembly GCA_004024845.1. Classification (NCBI taxonomy): domain Eukaryota; kingdom Metazoa; phylum Chordata; class Mammalia; order Chiroptera; family Phyllostomidae; genus Tonatia; species Tonatia bakeri. The sequence goes on from PVIA01007835.1 coordinate 19,347, forward strand.
GTGTTTGGGAGATAAACAGAATCAAAATGTTGATGGGGTTTAAAAAAGTAAAAAGAAGCCAACTGCCTGTCTATTTTGAAAAGAAATAGTGACATCCCCCAGAAAAGTTTATCTCCTAATAGTTACTAAAGGACAATTATTTTTTTCTTTACTGCAATGTCACGTCTATTTGCTGGGCCCTTGACCACATCTTGCTTGGGCTGGACTTGAACCAGCTCGGTTGTGTGGCTTTGTGACCCCAGCCCCTGTGCTGAGCTCCTCTGGAGTAATGTCCATAAGCTTCCAGTCGGATGAAAATGTGACCTTCAGAGGCTTTCAGGCTACAGTTGCCTTCATTCCTGAGACAGGTAAGACAGAAGAGGCGCCAATACCTCCGGTCCGCATTCTCGTCCTCATAATGTGTTGATCAAGGACAGCCTTTAGAGGCCAACATGGATCCAAAGGAATCAATACGTGTGGCGGCTCTGTTCCATAAAGTCACCACGACCACTGAAGTTAGTGAACACTGGACCAGTGTTCCTAGGGGAGATCCATGGTTAGGGACCCGTGAGCCTCTGGTTTATGTCTGTTTCCACTGAAAGTCACTTTACTTGATATATATTGTTAATTTGTTAACACCCAACTCACAGCCCATACCGCAATAACCCAAACCTGAACAAATTTTATCTATTGCATGTGTTCTCAAAGACAACACAGCCTCTTTGCACTTAGGAACACTAGATGGCACTTCAGCACTATGTTTAGGATCATTTCAAATAGCAAAGTCACCAACAAAAAACACAAAAACGAAAAAAAATAATCCCACAAAAAACGTGGCACTAAACAGACCATGGAAAGAACAGTTATAGTGTGAGGGCTGAAACAAGAAGGCAGAGTGTCACCTCGTTAGACCTCAGGTAGGGACGCGTGCATCAGGTAACTCAAGTTTTTCACAAATATCCATGAATGACCCTGAAAGTACCATAAGTACTGGTTTTGAGTTACAAATAAATGTTAGCAAGTAAGTGAATTTGCCAATCCAGAATGCACAGAGGATGAGGATCAACTGTATATCTGAATCTTGGCCTATGCTTACTAGATATGTGACCTAAGAGTTGTCTTCAGACTCATGTTCTCAGCCTTACAATGGGTGGATGACACATGCCTGGTAAGAACATAGTGAGGATTAAATCAACAAGTTCGTGGCATGGGACAGGGACTCCAATATGCGAAATATCTTCACCAACCCCCAGGCCCTAGACACCTGCATTACACCGGTCCCTTCCAAGCCCTCACACCTGTGAGCACTTTGTGCAAACCCCACAAAGCTCTCAGGTTCTTCATTCTTGTTAGGGGGTAAGCAGCTACTTATGGCAAAGCCAGGTTACAGTTAAATTGCTTCATTTTTTTGTGAAAATATCCACAGAGTTCAGCTAACTGAGATGTCCCTGGTTTGCATTGGGACTCAGCTCTAATTCTAACAATAATAATTAACTGCCAAGTCCCAAGCACAAGCCTTGTCTGTGTGATCTGAACAATTATATTATGCTTCCACCCAGCACCCAGCATTAAACATCTCCAGATCAGAGGATGAGTCAATGTTTCTGGAGACATGGAATGCCCTGCCTGAAGAATCCAGTGCTTCCGGTAAGCTGTTTCAGGTAATGTGACTGAGAGATACACACAGTGAATTAGCCTCGATTCAACCAGAGAATGCCCAAAAGATATGTCAGAGTCCTAAACTCCAGTACCCCAGAATGAGACCTTATTTGGACATAGGGCTTTAAAGAGTTGATTGAGTAAACTGAGTTTATCAGTGTGGGCCCCAGTGCAGTGTGACTGGTGTCCTCACAAAAGGGGACATTTGGATGCAGAGAGAGACACACACACAGGGAGAACATCATGTGAACATGAAGGCAGAGACTGCGGTGATGCAGTATCTTCAAGCCAAGCAAACCATCAGAAGCTGGGAAAAGGCATGGAACAGATTCTCCGTCACAGCCCTCAGAAGGAACCAACCTACCAGCACCTTTATCTCAGGCTCCTTGTCTCCAGAACTGCGACACAATGAACTTCTGTTCTCCTAAGACACCCCGTTTGTAATAGTTTGTTGTGGTAGGTCCAGCAAGCTCATACACCAGGAACTGGCTCACACGATTGAGGGAGCTAAGCAGGTAAATCCAGAGGGAAGTCAAAACGGAAGATGACAGGACGCTGGAATTCCACGGGCACCAGCCGAAGCTCTTCTCCACAGGGAAATTTCTACTCTCTTTTGAGGAAGCCTCAGCTCTGCTTTTAAGATCTTTCCAGTGAATTAAATTAGGCCCACCCAGATGATCCAGGATGATCTCCCCTACCTAAAGTCAATCGACTAGTAACTTTAAATCTGCAAAATCTCTTCACAGCAACATCTCGATCAGTGTTTGACTGAATAACTGGGGGGCTGTATTCTAACCAAGTTGACACAAAAAATCCATCACCTAGAGCTCCATAGGCTGTAATCATTCTCTTTCGCTCAAAGCAACACAAATGACCCAATCACAGACCTTCCTCCAAAACATCATTAGACATCTCTGGGCTCCAGCTGTCAGCTGAAATATGGAGGGCTTCTTTAGATTTGAAGTCAGGAATTTTTAAGTATGCATGGCATCACAAACAATGTTTTTTATGACCTGATTGTACCACAGGGTGCCATGGTATAGAGGAAGCACATGAGGCTGGATTCACAAATGTGGGCTTGCATCCCAGCTTTGCTATTTTCAAGCTATGTGATCATGGACAAAGCATGAGATGAATCTCCCTGAGGTTCTTTCTCCAAACTCACGTGGTTGTAAAAGGATCATAACAATTTCAGGGGCTTATGTTCCATTATGGGAAATGTTTTGTAAACTCTATAGTTCTATGAAAATGAAGGTTTTATAATTACTCTGAGAATGGAGGCTCTAGTCGTTGGCTCTATCTTAACTTGTTCAAACTTTAAAAAACAACAACCAGAAATTGTCCTCAAAAATAAAACTCTTTTTTGAAAACCTTCTGCTTTCATCCCTAAAAGAGATAAGGAAGCAGAGACTGGGGCAAGTTAGTACACAGCCATAGTCCTGGTTGTAGTCAGGTAGGAGGTGGGAACACTTCCTTCATTTCTTTTGGATGCTTTCCATTTCTCCCCTTCCTGGAGGCCAGCCTTTCTCCTGTTGCAGGTCAGAGGCTCCCAGCCCCAGGCTGGCCGTCCTACCCCATCTGCAGAGGTGGCACTTTCTCCTGGAAACTGCATTCGCTACCCCCACTTACTTCCTGTTGTCTCACAGCCCAAGCTGTGAACTCACAACTACTACCTTCTGGAGGCTCTACCTCAGCCCCTGCCACAACAGACGCTGTTTGGAAAGAGTTGAAGCAACTGCTATAAATATTAGTGGGGAACTTGACTAACATCCCTGGTGTAGCTCTGCAGACATAGCTGCTCAGGAAGGATTTCCCCGGGGCGTGGGCAGGATGACGGGAATAGGACTCTGCAGGCTGTTCTTTTGACTTTTCCCAAACATAGTTTCTGGCAAAGTCTGGTCATTCTCAGCATCTCAAGGCTCTTGCCTTTATATAGTCTTATTCCATCAGGCCCAGGTAAGCCTCACATTGCCAGGAGCATGCAAGGTTTTCCATGCCACATTTCCATTATACAAGTTGAGATTAAAGACATTCCAGAAAGAAAAGTGTTATACCTTTGCTTTACGGCCACCTGCAGTGTTCAGTGGGGGAATTATGATCATATAGCATCAACAATTGAAAGTACTTGAAAGTGCTTGAAGAGGAAAAACAAGGAAACTCCAGTTCAACAAATAGTCTGCACTGGTCATGATGTTGAGCGCTCGGAGTGGGTGAGGTGCTCCACCAGTGTTCCCTCGTAAAGCTCACCCCAGTCAGCTAGATTTGTCTGCTGGCATCCTTTTGTCAGGATGACATTTTTGCACAATGCACAAAGGACAGGCCAGAGCCAGGGTGAAGAGGAAGGGATGGGGTGGGTGTGCACTTGTGCGGCCTGGCAGAGACAACCAGCTGGAGACGTGGCCAGGCAGCAGGAGGCTGCTGAGACAGGCTGTTCACATGAGAAAAGAGACTCATAATTACAGCAACAAAGGCATCAAAACCAGAGGGCAGGGGCACCTCCTGGCTCCTCCAATCCCAATCACAAGAAATATGTTTGTGGAATAAATCCAAGTATAAACAAATAGGCCCTGAGAGACAAAAACAGCCATGCCCTGACCAGGTAGCTGAATTGGTTGGAGCATTGTCCTGATATGCCAGGATTGCAGGTTTGATCCCCAGCCAGGGCACAAATAAAAATCAATGAATGAATGCATAAATGAGTGGAACAACAAACTGGTATTTCTCTCTCTTGCTCTCCCTTCCTCTAAAAAAAAAATCAATAAAAAATTCATTTTTTAAAAAACATTCATTTAGTGCATTAGTTTCCTGTTGCTGCTGTAACAAATTACCACAAATGTACTGGCTTTAAAAAGCACAGTTTTATTCTTTTACAGTTCTGGATTCCAGAAGCATAAAATCAGTTTCACTGGACTAAACACAGGGCTGGTTCCTTCCAAAGGCTCTGAGGAGAAATTCTTTTCCTTGTCCTTCTCAGCTTCCGGTGGCCTCTGGTTTCCTTGATTGCAGCGCATTCCTCCATCGTCAAAGTTCACCACTTCAGTTGCTGCGTCTGCCGTTGCCTTCTCTGTCTCCTCCTGCAGCCCTCTCACAAGGGCTGTTGTGATGTTGGGCCCACCAGACAATCCAGGATAGTCTACCCATTTCAAACTCTTAATCACAGCTACAAAGTCCCTATTGCCATATAAGGCAGCATTTGTAGGTTTTGGGGATTAAGATGTGGGTATATTATGGGGGCATACTACAATTTAGGTTTAACAGCTAACACCTAAGAGGTGGTCATTTGTTCGGGGGGTAAAATGGAAATAAATCATTTTCAAGGTTAAAAAGCTAATAAAAAGTCCACAATAGCCTGGAAATTGTTGAGAGAGCAAATGCTCTCTAAGCATCAGCCTGGTCAGGGCATCAGTTCCCCAGGGGAGTCCGGGCAGTGAGGGAGGCTTGCACTGCTCTGGAGAAGCTGCCCTGTGGGGCGGAGTTTCATACATGCTTACGCAGTAGCCCTGATGCTCATTCTTTCTTCCTTTCTTTTTTTTTTTTTTTGGCAGCAAACACTTGCTGAGGGCCCACTCTTTGACAGGTATAGGGGACTGTTCCACGTGGTATGGTGAATGTAGCTCAGTCCCTGATTCGGAAAACTGACAGGGAGCAAGTCGGCACACAGGACCCGAATCAAGGGACTGGTTTTCCTGTGGGGAATCAGGCCTGCATTGTACTTAGGCTGCTTTGAGGCTTGCTTTTTGCTAAAACTCCCTCACCCTGAATTGAGGCAGCAAATGTTTACTGCATGTCTTTAAAGTAACTTCCTAAAGTCTGTACTAAACCTCCCAAGTATGGAGTGTAACCAGCTTAACCACTTTTCCCCTTGCATCTGAAACATCCTTCTCTTTGAAGTAATTAGCAACATTCTTTCCTTTGTTATCTGTAGAAGGTAATCACCTACAGCGAACCTGTGCATAGTAAATGAGGAGCATCCTTGATGTAATGTGCCCAGAAAAGCAATAAAAGCCTGTCCAGGCAGGGGTCAGGGCGCTATGCCATCCCTTTTTCTCCACAGGACGTCTGTAGTCTGTGTGAATTTGTTCATCACAGCCACAATGCATGAACCCCATGGGCCAGAGTCCACATCAGTCAGGCCCTGTTACCAAGGTGAGCATTAAGAGGGTGATAGGTGCTCACGGTAGAGTTCGGGGATGAGTAGAAGATAAGCCAAAATCCAGGCAGCACACGAGTATGTAAGGAACACATATAAAGTGTGTAGAAGGCACATTCCTGCCCTCTCAAAATTACTGGGAGCTCCAGATAAATGCCGGCCTTTTATCCTGATCTAAGATTAATAAAGAACGGTGTGCTACCTGCCTCTCTAGTAACAGGGAAGGATTTGCAGGGGAAATGAGAAGGGAGGATGGAGGGGAGAGGCAAACTACTAAGAAAGCCACAAGAAAGGGAGAAGTAACTTTGGATTCCAAACAGAAAAATAAAGACTTTTGATTGAATCAAAGAAAATGATGTTCATTCATTCATTTAATAAATGTTTATTCAGCATCTACCAATTGCCAGACACTATTCTACCTGTGATACAACAGGAGTTAAACTAGAGAAAGCAAGTCCTGTCCTCATGGAGCTTACATTATATGGAGAAAGAGGGAGAGTGAACAAGTAGATAAGATATGTATGTCATCTGGCGATACATCTTACAGAGCCAAACAAAGCAAGGAAGCAGCACACAGTGTTGAAGGAAAGGGCTGTTCCTCTCTTTAGTGTTTACAGGGCTGCTACCATGTGCCAGGCAGTGTGCTGAGTGCTGCAGGACAGAGGTGAGGTCGTCCTTTCATGACAGTCACTGCGCCAGCCCCGGAGGAAACCAGGTCTCTGCCCCACAACAGAACTGCCAGGCAAATGTGAGAATCAGTTCTTTAATGACTGAATATTCAAGATGCATAATTACAAACTAAAGTAAAAGCTATGGTTAAAATGTGATGTGTACATCTATTTAAATTGGGGGACAGGAGCAGGCATGTCTGAGGAAGGACTATTTGAGCTGAGAACCAACGACTGTGTAAGAGCGAAAGATAAAAACACTTGTTATAAACTATCATAATTAGAACAGCATGGTATTGCCACAGGGCTTGAGCAACTAGATCAGTGCAAGACAGCTGAGAAGCCAGGACCAGGTAGATATGAAAACTGATATATGACAGGGAGGACAATGCAGGTTGGTGGCCAGGCATGAGAGGTGCAATAAATGTTACCAACATGACATATTATCCACGTGGAAAAACTAAATTGGACCCCTGTTTCACATCAAACACAAAAATCAGTTTTAGGTGGTAGACTTAAATGTGAAAGGAAAAACTTTAAATCTTGTCAGAGAAAATATAAAATCTCTTTGTAACATTGGGTAGAAATAGGCAAGTCACAAAAAGCACTAACCACTACAGTCAAACACTGAACAATGGTGTGAGGCTTGCCTGAAGGAGTGGGGGGTGCAGGGTGGAGGGGGGCAAAGGGGAAAACATTGGGAAAACTGTAATAGTGTAATCAATAAAATATAATTAAAAAACATTTGACTACATTGCAATGACAAATTTCCATTCATCTAAATACATCCAGTTACAGAGAAGAGGGAAGACAGAAGAGAGAAAAAAAAAAGAAAGAAAGGTAAAATAAGTTGCCAACTGGGAGAGAACATTTGTAACTCATATAGCTAGCAAAGAAGTGGTCTCTAAAAAAGTGTAAGACTCTTTAAAATCAGTAAACAAATACAGCTCAGTAGAAACATGGGCAAAAATCATGAGCAGACTTTCCTTCCTCCCTCCCTCCCTCCCTCCCTCCCTTCCTCCCTCCCTCCCTTCCTTCCTTCCTTCCTTTTTCAGAAAAAGAAACTCCATGGGAAATAAGCATATGAAAGATACTCAGCCTCCTTAGGCATTGAAATTAGGTCTACAGGCCATCACTTTACACTGATTATATTGCCAAAAATTAAGAGATCTGACAATAATATCCTGGCGCCTGCAGGTGTTAGGGGAGGTATCCCTTACACCTGGGCCTGCAGTGGTGTGTTGGGGGTGGCGGCTGGTGAGTGGGATGGCAATCTATTGCTTGGCTTCTCTCTCATTCAGGCCCAAGAGGCAGGAATTTACCTTGGCCACTGGCAGTGGGAGAACTGATGGGGAGGAGGGTCAGCAAGATTCTCAGATATACTGTGAAGAACCCCCACAGCCATCATGCCTGCCATTCTGCCTCCCATTGGTCTAGTGTTGGGTACCTGTCATCTCTCTCTCTCAACAATAAATGAATGAAAGAGTGCTTGGAGTGAATGACTTTTTTAACTAAATCACACCCCCAACCCCATCCCTGCAAACACCTCTCTCTGGACCGGGCTCAGAGTTGGAGCTCGTTATGTATGTTGAATGGATAGACGGATGGATGGATGGATGGATGGATAAGATAAAATATTTGACAGACAGACAGTCATGGGCTTATAACTGGCCTAACTTCCCGTTTCCTTTACCAGCATCCCCTCCCTCCAGCCTTGCCACAATTTAAACCCACTGAGGACAGGTGGCTCTCCACCAGGGCAGCTCAGCGTGTTCAGGGAGAGGACTGGGATAGAGAGGGGGTCACAGAACAAGTAAGGCATGTTTCACTAGGAACCAGGAAGCCCCGAGCCATGGGAGCCCGTGGATTCTGCATGGGCCTGGGCCTGAGCCTGGGCAGGAGCAGAATCAGAGTCACGCGGGGAAGAACCTTCCAACGCCGGCCCCTCGGGATGGGGGTAGGGGTCGGGGTCACCGCAGAGGGGGCCTGCCGCGCGCTGCCGCCGGTCTGGGCGCGCGTTTTCCGGCTGAGCCCTTCTCCCCGGCCTCGGGCCCCTACCTGTCAGCGAGGCGCTGTGGTCTGTCCGGTGGAGCTGCGGGTCGACGGCCCGAGTCAGCGGGCCCGCGGGGTTGGCAGCGGCGCAGCGGCCCTCCAGCCAGCCCCACGTCAACATGTTCTGCGTCTCCCTCCGGGTGGGCTCTCAGGGCAGGGCGGCCCGTGGGAACAGGCCGAGTCTCGGAGGCGGGTGGAGCCGCGGAAAGCCCGACGGGGCCCCCGGAGTCGGAAGGGAGGGCGGGAGTGGGCCGGGAGGCGGTGTCAGGCGCAGGCAGGACCGCGCGGTCCGGAGTGGAGGGGAAGGGGCGCGGGCTGAGTGGGGGGGCACGCCGCGCAAGACCCCGCGCGGGCTGGGCGGGGGCGTGGCCGTGGGGCGGGGCAACAGGGCGCAGGGCGGGAAAAGAGGGCAGGCGGACTCAGTCAGGAGTCTGGCCGCGTCGGCCTGGCGCGGGGCGGAGTTGGAGGCAGGTGCAGAGGCTGGCGCGGCCGCGGACAGGTGAGTGCTCGGGCTCCTGATAACCCCTCGTAGGTGGTGTGTTCCCAGGCGCGAAGGTAATAGAGCACCCCCAGGTCATAAGTACTCTCCCTACTCTAACACCTAGCCTAAACTGTATGCTGGGAGTAGTGGCCCCTTCCTTGCCCAGTTCTCAGCCACAATCACCTCTGGGAGATGCTAAACCCAGTCTCCCTCTCTAGTTCTGTCTTTGGGCACTGGACCTTCATTCCAAATTGTGTGTTAGAAGCAATGTCATCACTCGTTCCACCTCAAGGAGGGGACTCCCAGGGCTTGCCACCCTTGGCTCTAGTGGGGATGGAAGCAGATGGGCAGGAAGGGCCTGGTGACATTAGAACTCCCAGGTCATCCGGTCAGCCTGGTTCAGGAAGCCTGAAATAACCCTCCTTGTCTGACCTGCAACTGACCCATTCCTACTGGGTCCCCCAAACACTCAGTCTGCTTTCTCTTTCAGTACCTTTCCCTCTCCCAGTTTCTTTCAGGCACAGCCCAGCTTTTGTGCCTTGGGCATGGAGGAGGTTCCTCTGTGCCTGAGAACTGTCCTGCCCAGGGCAGGCAGGACCAGAGGTGACCTGCTCACATTGTGTCTGGCTAGGACCCGTCCCTGCTCCTTGCCATCTCCATCGTTGGGGTTACGATACTCCTCTTTGCCCTGAAGAACATGAACTCAAGGAGGAGACATCTTATCACCTTACAGAACCCTGAAATGAAGTACCCACTACCCTTGATTGAGAAAGAGGTAATAAATCAGACCACTGTCAGCAGGTGAAAGAGAGGAGGCCAAGAGTGGTGGGGAAGGTGCTAGCTGGGAAGGCAGGGTGGTGGGACAGGTATTTACGGCCTCCAGTTTGCTCCCCACTGCCTTTGTGTGTGCACGCACGCTGGGAGACCCCAAAGGGAGCTCCTTTTCTGGGCATCTGAGCTGCCCAGCAAGACTTCTAGGAAGCTGATAGAGCCTGCCGTGTTCTCTATTTTATTAGCAAATCAGCCACAACACCAGGAGGTTCTGCTTTGGACTGCCCTCACCAGACCACGTTTTAGGGCTTCCTGTAGGTGAGTGGTGTTTGGCTTCATGACCAGGACTGGGTGAGGAAACTCAGAAACTCGGCTGGGGTGTACAAGTTGCCCTACTACTTGCCTAAGACATGTGGGCTCAGAGTGTTTGGGAAACGGGCTTGGGGACAGTCCATTCCCTTTCTCACTGTTAGATTTGGACTGACAGAGAAGTGACTGTGCAATGAGCATTGAAAAGGAGTGAGTCTAGAGTCAAAAGCTCTCAGATCATATCATAGGCGCCTTGCTAGGCAACCTTAAGCAAGTCCCTCAACCTCACTGAGCCCAAACTATGAAATGGGATTTCTCAGGCCTGCCTGCCTTTTGGTGCATTGTGAGGATAAAGTGACTGATAGATGTCAAAATTCAGAAACTGCAAAGTGCTGTCTGTGCTCATGGGAAGGATGAAAGACATCGATGTTCCCCTACAGTCAGGAGAGAAGCCCAGGATGTGTGGAGAGGGAGGAGGGAGTCAGCCCCCTCCCACAACTACCACATGGATTCTCAGCAGGGGCCTCAGACCCATTCAAGGAGGCACTCATTGTAAATACCAGCCCTAGCAGTCCTAGAGTTCCGGGTCACCCCGATTTTAGTTTCTAACACACCAGACGGCTGAGTCAGTCTCACTGAGGTAGGAAACCTCTGCCAGGTCCACAGACTAAAAATCCAGAACTCTGTACACACTGCTAGTGCTTGGTGGAGATCCTCATTCATGACCTGTGTACATGGGACAAAACCTTGACCTCACCTCCAGCAAGTGTTAACATGACCCCTTAGGCAGCCTGCCTGGCTCCTCAGCCTGTTTGTTGTGTCCTGTGTCCTTCTTCATCCATGACAGCTCAATGTTGGCCTGCCTTCTAGCTCCCTGCCTGACCTGTTGGCAAGAGGGCTAAAAGAATAAAAAAACTTTGAGAAATAGCATATCTTAGAATCTGTCATGGCTTACTCTCTCGTCATCCCTGGTGTAGGCAGTGCAAAGTTAGTGGGACAAGATGATTTAGAAGCTTCTGGGAGAGTCTGCTATGAGCCCTGAGAGACTGCTGATGCTTCCCACCTCGGCTGAAATGAAAGTGGTTAGAGACAGGGCCTGCGGGATCAGCCTGGGCAGCCCCATTTTCTCTGGGGGTGCTGCCAGGCCAGGCCCAGGCTGGCTACAACTGAAAGAGCCTTTTTAAGGTTTCCAGTTTCAGAGTAGTTCTCAGAAGGAAGCTGCCTCAGGCTTTTATTGCTGGGTATCCCTGGTTCCCAGACAGGCCAGTCAGAGTCTTTGAGCCTGTCCTTTCTTAACCCCAAGAGTTTGTGCCTCAGGCCTCCTCAAAGACTTTGGTTCATGTTCCTGAAGCTACTGGAAGAACTGACCCTTCCAGTGTTCCTTCTCTTCTTTTCCTCCTCTCCTCCCCTCTCTGTCTCTCTCCAGGTTTCCACTTCTGTCTCCTGTGTATACAGTTTCTGCTCCCTCAGACGCTCTGGCACAGAGCTTCCTCTTGCCTCTGTCTCTCAGTGACTCTTCAGTGCAGCTCCTGCCCTCACCACTAATGGCCTTAGTCACTGAAGTCTCCCGTGGTAGATCAAGCAGAAGTCAGAACAGCCCAGGGCCTCATGTGCCACTGGGATGCAGTTATGACCCACAGGTTTCTGGCCACAGCTGGTCCAGTCATCTCTGCCCTGGATGGTCAGAATGACAGGGTTCAAAACTTCATTGCTGCCTCTTAGCAGAGCCATCGCACAGGAAGACACAATGTTCTTTCTAGAACTCCTGGTTTATGGGCATCCAAATCCTGGGGCCCTCCATACCTGTGAGCTCTGGTGTTCTCTGTGCAGGCAACAGGCTACAGATGAGGGGGCCATGATTCACTCAGTGACGCCGATGCATCCAGTTAAGGAAGAAATGACTTTGTGAAGGCAACATATTTTGCTTGAAAAGGGAAATTCCCCTTTCTGTCATTTTTAATACTCAGCCTCCAACAGTGAGCTCTTCCCGGTCCACAGAGTACTTTGACACAGTAAGCCCTAACAGCGGTTTCCTGTATGTGAGGCTCACAACGACACTGTGATGGAGGTGGGGGCAGGCATAGCAACCCTGTTCACACAGAGAGATGAAGTGACTTGCCCAGGGTCGCACGGAGTGAAAAGGACAGGTCTAAGATTCAAACATCTGAATCTGGGCTCCTCTGCGTGGTTCTTCTGTGCACCCTGCCACACTATGCACCTCCCTCCCTGTAGCTCAGTTCTTTGGGGGACTCCTGAGTCCTACTTAGGCCAGCCATGCTGACTTGACATTTGATGCCTTTCCTGTAGGTAACTATGTCCATCTCTTGGCCAACATTGATGGTGTTCTGGTGACCAGAGCATACACACCTGTGTCCAGCGATGATGATCAAGGCTTTGTGGACTTAATTATAAAGGTGAATGATGCCCCACCCCTTGTCCAGTTGTCTCACCCTCACAAGCCTATTAAGGGTGGTGGGGTAGAGAAGGGACATGTGCCCTGGACGTGTCATTTAACAGTGCAGCTGTTGACCTGGTGAAATCTTCAGGGGTAGTTTTCAGTGACTGTGAGCAACTGTGAGTGCAGAGGATTTTCTCTGCATGGTTCCAATGGCAAATGCATCCCTGAGTTGTGTGCAGTTGTGGCCTCAGGTCTGAGGCTAAGAAAGCCATGCTGCCTTATTTTTCAGATCTACTTCAAAAATGTACACCCTAATTATCCAGATGGAGGGAAGATGACCCAGTACTTGGACAACATGAAAATCGGGGACACCATTCTTTTCAGAGGGCCAACTGGGCGCCTGTTCTATCATGGGCCAGGTACTGAGGGGTTCATACTGGGCCTCCCACTGGGAGGAAAAAGATCTCCTGCAGTGGTTCCATTGTTCTAGAAAACTCCTCAGATGTGAGGCACATGATCTTGCCCTTAAAGTTGTCACATATTCATTCACATGCTCATTTCACGAGACTGTTAGCACTGTTAAGGTGAGGATGTGATTTGGTGTTTCCTCATCACCTGACACATAAAATGTAGTCCACTAATGCTGAAAAACAGACAGATGGAGTCCAGACTCCTTCATTCACTCACATGGTCATCACTTACTCGCTGCTGTGGGTGACTCTGCTCTGTGAGGCTCCCTAGGCACTTCAGCAGAACCTCCCTCATCCCTCAGAAGAAAAGATCCGGTGATCTCCATGGAGGCCTAGGCGCTATGCCCACTCTGTGCACCAGGGCTGGCCGAGGAGATCACCCTGGCTGGCTCCTCCAGCTTAAAATGGCGCAGCCACTTTCTTAGGCGAACTGGTCTCCTGGAAGTCCTGAGGAAAGTCAGTGAGCTTTTGCAGGCTCTCAGGCAAGAACTCCAGAAGTCAGAAGTGTCCTCTGTGTTTTCAGGGAAGTTTTCAGTCAAGGAGCACAAAACAAGTAAGCCTGAAGAAAAACTGGCCAGTCAACTGGGAATGATTGCTGGGGGCACAGGTAAGCGGCTTCTGGGGGCTTCATCCCGAGGTGAGCCCTGAGACCTCTCTGACTTTGGAGTTGCTTGATCCTAGAAGGGGTGATGTTTGAGAGAGTCACTAGTCTGGCTGTTTTAGATGGGAATGCAGGGTCAATGACAGGCCTTGAAACTGACCCTGTGTGCACTGCTCCCGTTCCCCAACACGGCCGCTGCCCGGGAGCCCTGGGAGCCTCTAAAGTGAGGCTCAGGACATGGAAGAGGCGGGGGCAGGCTGTGCAGGCCCACACATGGTCCCCCAAGGACTCCTGGGTCCAGCTGAAGCCTGACTCCCATCTTTTGAAAATGAATGCCTGAAAGAAGAAAACAAACATGTAAGGAGACCTACAACCTGCCAGGCGCCATAATAGGCACCTTTAAAACTACCACATTTACTTATCATTAATTCTGTGTTACAAGTGAGGGCCTTGAAGAGCTCAGACTGGCGCTTGCATCACCCCTATCAGGTAGTTGGTGAGGGAGCTGGGAGTGAACCCAAAGCTAGTGCTCCTTCCATCTTGCCATCTGTTGCATAGAAGGGAAAACCAAAATGAAGGGCTGCTCCCCACTTTTGGTTCTGGGGGACAGACGTGAGGAAAGCAGAGCTAGGGCCAAGCTGCTGCAGAGCGGGGACTGGGCCTCGAGAGGGAGCCCTGGCCTGCCCGCACGCCGTGTTCCAGGGATCACGCCCATGCTGCAGCTCATTCGCCACATCACCAAGAACCCCCAAGACAGGACCAGTATATCCCTCATCTTCGCCAACCAGGTCGGTTCTGCTGAGTCAGCCCCGAGCTCGCAGGGGTGGGACGGGTGGAATGTTTGTGGAACGTTCGCTGAGCTGGGCCCTGCATTCACTCCTCCCCCGACCGGCTGCCTGAGTGCCTGTGGCTGTGGGAGGGCTGGTGAGAAGCCGAGTCCCGCCCTGTTGTTCCTTCTTTTTTTTCCTCAACTTTTCTGTCTCCCCAGTTAACCCAAAGCACCATGCTTTCCTTCCTTCCTTAATACACGGTTCTGCCCATCTGAATACAACATCATAGCAGCCTTGAAAGTGAATTTTGGAAAATACAGAAACATAAATATTTTACTTGTTTTTGTCCTTTTGCTCTACACACTGTGTATTTACAATTACATACATATAGATTTGGGGTTGTTTAGTCAACACTACCATGCAGACATTTTCTTTTCATTAAAACTACAAATATTTTCATCAGAGCCTATATCACGTTGCACCATAGTTTGCTAAATCTTCTACATTCAGATTGTTTTTAGTCATAAATGACAGTAGTGAATAATTGTGCCTAGACTTGATCATTGCAGATTATTTTCTTAAACAGAATCCCAGGCGTGGAACCGTCAGGACGAGGGCTGTGAAGAGAGTTAAGACCCAGGTCTTCTGCGCAGCATCACTGCGCCTGTGGCAGGTGCCTTAGCTCTGGCTGCCTTTGCCCCGAACGAGGCCCCAGCCTCTGTTTCTCCCCTTTAGCTCTCCAGTGCCGAGTTATCTTACATATATATAAATATATAAACTATTTATAAACACAGATACATACACACACACATATATATTTACTGCCTTAGCCCCTCGCACTCCCTGCAGAAGATCCTGGGCCCACACTAAGCTGTGCCAGTTGGGTTTGCTGTGCCTGGTGTCAGTGTGGGTGTTGGCGGTGGGGCTGGAACCTCTGAGTGAAGCCACCTTCCTCCTGCAGAGCCATGGCCTTCCAGCCGGAGGGCAGTCACCCAGCTCCCCCACTCACACAGGAGGGTTTGTTGCGCAGGCGTGCGGGCAGGGCACTCGTTTGCCCCAGGAGTCTGCGGGCAGCACTCAAACTGGAGTGGAGGTAGCTCGGCCAGGAATGTGCTGACCTGTGAGCTCAGCCTGGGGAACAAGCAGGAAGTCCCTGGAGGGGCTTTGCTCATGCCGCTTCTTTTCTAGACAGAGGAGGACATCTTGATGAGAAAGGAGCTTGAAGAAGTTGCCAGAACTCACCCAGATCAGTTCAACCTGTGGTACACCCTGGACAGGCCTCCTGCTGGTACGGACCCCATTGTTCCCACCGTGAGTCCGCGCCAACCCTTGACCCACCTCAGGGACTAGTCCCTGGGTTGGTGGGTTGGTTTGTTAGGACTGGGCTTGGGGGTTGAGGACCTGGGCTCTGTTTCCCCGTGGGAAAGATAGGAATTTGAAGGAGAGAAGATTTGGGATGACCTCTTCATAAAGGCAGTCACAGGCAGGTGTCCGATATCTCAGCAGCACTCCATACAGCATTGCATGTCAGGAGGGACACTGAGGCACTGGGCCACCCTGAACACCCCACCCCTCCTCTGCATTCCACAGAGCATTCCACAGAGGCGTCGCATACACTGCATCCAATATAGCCACTGACCCCTCACACTCACCTCACCTGGATAGCAGTCCTCACACACCCGAGCCACAGTCAGCACCCAGCCACCACTGTGCACACCACACCCTACAAGGCCACCACACCCTTCAGGCTGCCTCTCCCACGCTGCGCAGAGCTGTGTCCACCTTGTAATACAGCTCGCTGCCCAGCAGAGGGAGCCGCCGCATGGAGCCAGTCCACAAACCCGGACACTGCCCAGTAGGCCTCCTGGCTGGCCAGCTCTCCACTTTGATTTACACCACTCCTGGCACAACTCACCTCACTGTCCTGTTCCCCATCCTCACCAGTGCTCACTGCAGGCAGACTCCAGCCCGGAGCCTCGCACCCTGGGATCTGGGGTAAATACTGAACAGAGCTAGCTGCCTGGCTGCGCCCAGTGCTCTAGTTTGCAGCTTTCTGCAGAGAACAGTAGTACAAACCTCTGAGTCCTAGACAGCGGCCTCTCCTCCCTCTCCCTGGTTCCAGGGAGGGGCAGCAAGAGGCCTGGCGTCAGCGACTTGACCTGGCACCTCCACAGCTTTTTTCTGCTTAATCTCAGGCTGGAAGTACAGTTCAGGCTTCATTACCGCCGACATGATCAAGGAGCACCTCCCTGCTCCTGGGAAGTCCACGCTCATCCTGGTGTGCGGCCCACCGCCCCTGATCCAGACAGCCGCTCACCCTAACCTGGAGAAACTGGGTTATACCAAGAACATGATTTTCACCTACTAACACCTTTGCTCTTAGCAGACTTCCCCAGTCCCTTACATCTGTTTCAAAGGGAGCAGCATTGCCACATTCAGAAGTGCCTCCTCACGTGTCCTTGGGCATGTTGGTGCTCCTCTCTTTGGGGTTGGCCTAAGAAGGGCTTACGGGGCTGCGGGAGAAATGGCTTCTGGAGTCTTCTTGCGTGCGGAGGCCTGAAGGAACTCCATTTTAGTATCTTTCCCCTTGGTCTAGTGAAATAAATGTCAGTGCAAAGTGGCTAACCCATGGGGTGTGGCTCTGTGGGGGAACCCACGGGGCACCTGGAAGGCCTTGGCCTGCCCTACACGTGGATCAGCTTGTGTGCATCGATGGGAGGTCAGAACTGGCAAAAGTGCCAGGGCAGAACTGACCTCACCCCTGGCCCCCGCATGCTTTGTTTTTAAGATCAGTTCTACTAGAAGGCTCAGGCCCCCTCTGTGAGCACTCTTCCTCCTATGGTGGGAGACCCCCGAAATGGCAATGGTGTTCAGGGCAGCAGGTGAACCCACAGGGTAGGTGAGCTCCAGGAACCCCGACTCCCTGCACTTTGCACGACAGATGGAGGTAAGAGGGGGTCTTTTTGCTAGCATCCTCTAAATGCCAGGCCCTGTTCTGGTGTGGTGGGGTAGGGGTGGGTACAGACAGAAGCTACCAAACTTGCAAATACATTTAGGTTGCAGGAGCTACTCCTCAAATCTTTCACATCACAAGTGACCTCTCTTGCCATCTGCTGCTCATGGCTGGGAAGACGTGCTCCTGTTCTCTGTCACCTGAGAGGGGTGGCACCCCTTCTGCACTGAATTATGCATAATCCTCATAACAAGCCACACATTCAGTGGAGATTTTATTCTTCCAGTTATAGATGAGGAGGAAACTGAGCCTCAGAGACAAAGTTATTGTCCCCGGCTCATTCAGCCAGCAGGTGGCAGCACTGGGCTGCAAACCTGGATCTTTAATTCCAAGTCACTCCTTCCCTTTTCACAAAAATTATATAGCAACAGCCTTGCTAAACCTCGGTGTCGCTGGATTTCTTATTCGACATATACAGGGTAAGGGAGAGGGAGGAAGGCACTCTAGAGAACAGGGCGGCCTCACCCAGGGCTGGTGGGGGCGGGGTGCTGGGAGGCAGCCGTCTCCATCCTTGCATGTGTTCAGCGCATCCTCACGGAATCCTCTACCCAGAGAAAGGCTCTCTGCTGGGCTCTGCATGATGAGTAAGATCCTGCCCTCGCATATTTTTCTTTAACAAATATCGATGTGCTCGTCTCCTGCTTTAAACCTCTTACTGCTTTCACTGGTCCCCTCCTGGCCACCCTGGGTCTGCGGGATACATTCCAGGGCCCTGGTCTAAAAGCCTTTCCTGATCTCGCTCCAGGTGACTGCACCAGGTTGCCTTTCCTGGGCCTCCCACTCTGAGCCCACTCCCCACCTCGGCAGTTTGCAGCCAGAGGGGATCTTGCCCACCCCAGGGAATATCTGGCCAAGTCTGGAGACATTCGGGGTTGTCACCACTAGAAAAGAGGTACATTTGGCATCCAGAGGGAGAGGCCCGAGCTGCTGTGGGCAGCACGGGGGACAGCCCCCAACAACTACGGGATGGAGGCTGGGAAACTCTGCTTTCGTCACACTGGCTTCCTGGGATGTGTTGAGATCTTCCACGTCCATCTGGCATGCCTTTCCCCTCTGGCATGGTTGGGGAACCTGCTTCATCTTTCAAAATTCAAGTATCACCTCTACCTTGGAGCCTTTTTGCCCCCTGCCCACCCAGTCCAGTCCTCCATGAAAAATGACAATTTGCTGTTTGAGGCTATAGAGACTTTGACTGGAGCATCTGTGACATTCGGAACACTCTTATCTGAAACAGATCTGAATCCCTCACTAGACCATCAGCACCCTCAGGCAAGCACCTCGGCAGTCATGCCTTACCCCGAGCCCTCCTTAGTCCTGCATGGACAGTACTTAACCTGACATAGGAAGGAGTGAGTGGAGGGGGACTTAGCAGCATGGATCTCCTGAGCCAGGTGAGCCCCAGGAGCCTGCCCACAGCACATGCTTGGTGAGTTGTGTTGAGGGTGGGCATAGTCCGGGAGAAAGATGACACATTACCTCAAGGTGAGCTAGTAAGTGCTTGGGTTCAAGGGACACAGGGACCTCCAACAGAAACACCAGTCAGGCTTCCTGAAAGAGGCTGTGTCCTCCAGGTCTCCGCAGGCAGCATTTGGCCCTGTGACCAGGACTAGGAGAAAAGCACATCCCACAGGGAGGGAAAGACACTAGTGCAGTCTAGGGCAGGGCTTCCTGAAGGCTGAAGATTCAAAAGGGCCTTGGGTGCTTGCTGACGAAGGCTCTGAATTCCGATCAGTGGTAAATTCTGGAACCAATGATTTCTTAGCCAGGACGGTAATAGGAGTAAAACAGTGCTTTGGGAAGGTCACTCTGGGGCTGGGGTAGAGAAAATCTGGAGGGGACCAACCAGAAAGGTAAGAGGCCAAGCAGGAGAGCAGCTGTGAAAATCAGAAAAGAGATGGGACCTGAGCCATCACAGGGGGAGGTGGAAGGGCGGCCAGTCACTCAGGGGCAAGACCGGCTGGGAGGCCCCTGTATGTTAGGGGCACAGGCATCTCTCCTCAGGTAGGAGACACCTGAGGTTTACAGGTTTCTCTGGAAAATGGAGAGCTGCTGTGGAAACATCGATTTGAGGTTCCCAAGGGCCTTCCACTGGGGGGAGCTGTTTGATCAGGCGATTGTGTCTGAGGCTGATGAGGGAAGGGCTGGAGGCTTGTGCTGTGTCAGCTAGGGGAAGGGCCGGGTGAGAGCGAGGGCCGGGGTCAGGCCCTTGAGTCTGTGTGTGTCGGAGACGTCTCCGCTAGAGGCTGGGAGGCCGAGCAGCACGGAGAACCTGAGACACGCATGTTTTGCACACCAAGGGTAGGCTGAGGGCAGCCAGGGCCGGGGAGGGAGTCCCATTACTCCTTTCCTGTCCTCACCCCAAACACCCTCATGTGCACCAGATCCCTGAGTGGGGACATGCTCCTGTCTGGAAGCAGCCCAGAGAGGGGCTCCCGTTATCACCTCACCCAGCTCAGTCTCCACAGAACATTCAGAACACTCAGAACGTTTTTTCCAGCAGAGCTTTTACGAACTCACAGACCCTCCCCTTTGGTGCAAGAACCTCCCAGCTGTCACCAGGAACAGCATGAGCCATTGAGTCTGAGTTGACCTCTCACTGCCCTCCACGCACACGTGGTCTGCAGTCAGGTATAAAAGTACAAAAGGTATAAAAGCTGTGGTGAAGAGCACAGCACGGCTGAAAACAGGGGCGCTGGGGCCACCTCCTGGACATCTGCCCGCAGCCCCACTTCCTCCCGTCAGCACGCAGGTCCGAGATGCCCCGCCTGCCTCCGGCTGGGCTGTGAAGTGGCGGTGTGCCAACTCCCCGGTGAAGCAAAGCCTCGGGGCCCCCACACGTGCCTCTCTGGGCGCTGAGCCATGAAGAAGTCATCTCCAGTCCTCAGAGTCGGGAGCCGCTAGGCGAGAGTCGTTCAGCATCTGGTCCTGGCTCAGCATGGTCTGAAAGGACACGGCCGAAGGCGCAGTTGAATGGAGCCCGGGTCGAGGCCACCCTCGGTGGCTACGCGGGAAGCAGCAGGCACTGAGTGTGGTTCCATCTGACATCAGCACCCGATGAGTTCAGTGTCCCAGGGATTCCACGTATTGGGTCAGAATAGACAGCACTCTCAAGATAGGAAATTGCTCATACCTTAGAGGCAAAGTTGCCATTTCAATGCCACCAGAAATCTTAGAGGTGATAAGGGCAGAGGTGGGTGGGCTCATTTAAGTATGTGAGCAAAGAATAAAATGGAATAGAAATGATCCTACTTGGATTCTGGGAGATAGCCTGCTCCCACTTATGCCCTTGGATACAGCCTTCTTCACGTGTCTCAGATGGGCAAAGGACAGTGACGGTGGCCTCAGCGGGACAGATGCTGCAGCCGGTGGGCTTAATGATGCAGCAGATCAGAAACTAATGGGCCCTGCAATGCACGGGGCTGCAAAACTGTGAACCCTGCCCGTGGCTGGCCTTTTCCTGCTGGTTCCAGTCTGCCCGTGAACCTCGTAAGGAGGGTATCTTTAGCCCTGCTTTACAGATAACTAAGTCGGGGCTCGGGGCTCGGAGAGAGAATGACTTGCCCAAGGTCCCAGAGCAGGGGTTTGAACCAGGTTGGCCTCACTCCGGGGCTGCTCCTCTCCCCGAGACCATGCTACCTCCACAAGGTACAGTTTGTCCCTGTTGTGCACACACGGATGTGCTCACATGACTTGATATCCATGATGTCAGAGGCATGACAGGAAACAAGTGTATCTCATGGGCAAAGAGGGTAGAAAAGTGTCTACCAGGCCAGAGGGAAGGCCTGGGCACCGGGCTGACTAGGCAGGTGACCCAGAGCTGCTGAGCATCTCGGTCTCCCCACCAGCTCTGAGACTGGGAAGAGGACCTGAGGCTTGGCACACATGAGCTGGTTTTCACTCAAGGTCCATAACCCTCCCCACTGCCCTGAACAGCTCAAGGCCCAGCAGCAGGCCAGTAGAGAAGGCCTCTGTGCCACCTGCTGCCTCAGGGCTGGCTCAGGCTCTGGCCCTAGCACCCAGCGCCATTCTTTGTCCTCTCCCAGCAGAGGTGTTGATGACACGGGCTCTGGAGTAGGGACAGGGCTGTCCCAGGCCTTGTACACCACCTCACCAAACTCACGGGGCTCCCAGCACCTGCTGTGGAGAGAGGGTCAGGGTCCTACCGTGAGGCGGTGGATGTCTTGAGAGAGGAGCCCTATCTGGGTCACAGTGCCTTCCGAAGGTGCCATCTGTAAAATGGGCAGCAGCCAGGTCAGCACGCGTGGGCTCCACTCATGGCTAACAGGGACGGCATGCGAGTCCCGCCCCACTCCAGCATGCCCCCTAGGGGTGCAGACAAGGAGTGGGCTAGGCCCTGAGAGTGACAGGTGGGCAGAGCACATGCTGCCTGTGCCCGGGGAAAGCAGAGCCTCCAGTCCCCACCCTGCCACCAGCTGTAAGGGTACCCCAGCGCAGGGCACAGGCAGGGTCTGTCAGAAACGGCCCTTTAGTGTGTGTTCAACGCTCTATTTCCAGAAGCTGAGATGAAGGACTTCAGGATGCTGAATACGCTGACAATTTCGGGCACCAACAGATCCCCAGACACTGATGCCCAGTCTAGGCCCAGGTGGGCACCCTTAGGGAGCTGCTGATGAAGCTTCTTCACCAACAGGACAGCCTTCCCCTCCCTTCACCTTCAGGTAATGCTGGCCCGCTCCTTCTCCCTTAAACTTTCGGGCATTGTAAATTTGGAAGCATCCTCTGAGGGCATCACATATAACCAACCCCTCATTTTACAGGTGGGAAAATGGGGGCCCGCAAAGGGGTAGAGGCCTTGCTTGAGGCTGCACAGAGAATTAGTGACATAAGTCCATGCAGAGTTTGAAAACAAGCACATGCAGAGATCCCCTCCGTGGGCTAAGAAACAAGGGACAGAGCCTGCCCCATGTGGCTCTCCAACTGCAGCGCCCGGGTGCCGGCCTTGAGAAGCACCTGCCTTACAGCGGCCCCAGGCGCCAGCACTGAACACCGGCCATGCCAGCCAGCGAGCTTGTCCATCTCTCACTGGCCAGACGTCAGGGGGGACTAGAGGCCAAGGCTGGAGGCGACAGGCAGTTTAAGAAGCAAATATGAGTATCGGCTCCATCTGTGACAGAATCAGAAGCGGGGTCACGAGGCCCCAGGCTTCCAGGCAGTCCCGATGAGGCTGTTATGCTTCTGCAGATGAGGCCCTGGGGGACCCAGTGGAGCCCAGAGCTGCCCTGGGGCGAACTGGAATCTCAGGGGCAGGAGCCCAGACCAGCCAGGCGTGTCGCTCACGCAGCACTTGGCCAGACGAACTCCGTCTGGAAGATGCATTATCAGCCAGCCAGCCTCTAAATCGGGAGGACAGGGCTGCCAACGCAGACCGACCGACCTCCGCAAGGGTTACGGGCTCAGCTAGGTCCATAACGGAAGCTGGAAAAACACATAAAAGGACAGAAAGTCCTTCCAGCAAGGCTGCTTTCTTGTCTCCCCACCACCCCTTCACTAGGTGGTTCCCACCGCTGAGACGGAAACCAGCTTTGAGGGCTGCATGACAGACGTGGCCGACGGTCAGGATGTGCATGGGATACGAGGGAGGCAGAGCCTGAAGCCACAGAACCTCCTCTGAGGGACATGGGCTGGGTGTCCTTCCTTGCCCCACCCCCCACATCCACGACGCCTGGCAGACCCTGTGTGCCCCCGGCTGAGGACCCGGCCGGTGCTGCTGGCTCTCCAGCTGCGCAGGGAGCAGGACACCGTCTCCAGATGTGCTCAGCTCTCTTCCCCCAGAAAGACTAAAGGCATGCTGCGCTGTTTGCTTTCTACATAAATACTGTTTTTATTACTAGAAGGAAGCGACCACCTGTGTAGGAAGGCACAACACAGTTACACTGTCACTGCAGCAGAAAACCCTGCTGCTGTCCCTGTGATCTCAGCCCAGACTCTGTGGCCCGAGGCCTAAGGCACTTGAGATTGGCCCTCAGCTGAAGCACAGTACGGGGCCCGAGAGCTGAGCCTCTGGGGATTGTCCACGGTCTCTGGACCTGTGTCCAGACTCGCACATTTCCACTGGTGCGGAGGATGGACATAAAGAATCACTAAAAATGTACAAGCATCTTTAAGGGTCTCTCCTCCCGAGTCCACCTTTGGCAGCAGTTCCCAAAGTCTGGCCCCTTAGCAAAGGCGCAATGCCATGCTCCGGCCACCTCAGGGTTCGGAGAGAGACCGGCCCAGGGGTGCACCGCGGCTGGACTGTCCTCCGAGAGTCATGCACGTGTGCAGGGGATGAGATGCAGTTATACGGTGACACACACGGTGTTACTGTGCGTTCTCAGGGTGCACAGACAGGGCGGGTGACAGGCATCAACTAATCTGTCCCACCTGGTCCAGCCCATCCACTTCAGGGGCATCGAGTGGGCTGAGGCCCCGGTAGCCACCGTAGACCCTGTCAGGGACGCTGTCGCTGGGCTCCATTGGGCAAATGTAGTCCGTCGATTCATCGAACTTCTTCTTTCTTATGTTTCCAAAATGTGAAAATCCCAGTTTCCTCGGCTAAAACACAGCAAATGCAAGCTTATGAGAAGGCTACCAAGCTGGTGTGTAGGTATGACTGACCATACAAGGCATAGCAGGCCTCTGCGGGAACGCAGGCCAACTGCTTTCAGAAAAACTCTCAATAAGACAGAGCTCCTGTGAGCAGTTTCTGTGCTGGGGGAAGGCCAACAGATATGTAATCCTGAACATGGAGAGCCGTTCCTGAAGACTCCGTTCCTGGACTCACGCCCTGCTGCCCCAGGAGTGATGTCGGTACTTCCCGGAGGGGTGGGGTGGGCATGGGGAAGCCTGGAGGACGTGCCACACCACAGCAGCTGGTGCCACACAGGCTCTCCCTTCCTCTTGCCCTTGTGGAGCCACGTGGGCCAGCCCCGGTGGCCCTTCTCCTTTCTCCAGCTCCACCCGGCAGTGTTTCTGCCGGTCTCCCCTGGACACACTTCCTGTCCTGCCCCCTTGGTGGAGGAGGTCTGGGAAGGACATGGTCCGAGGACAATGTGGCTCAGGCAGGTCAGGTATTCAGAGAGCCCCAGAGAGCAGTGCTGGTGCTTGGACAACCTCGGGGCCTCTGGATAGCTATGTGCTGGCCACTCCACAGGGTGACTGGGGTCGGATGCCGAGAGGAACACACCCTGTGTTGGCAGGAAAGCTTTGCCCAAGACACCCCACAGCACTGTGACATAAAACTGGGCTTGACTGCCCAGAGCCCAGACTCAGGAAAACTCAGCAGGGCAGGCTTGGGGTAACAAGTTCCTAGCCTCCTGAGAATAAGTGCCTCCTGAACACGGTGTCTGTGTAAAGAAACTTGCATTTTGTTCCTTGGATTCAAGAGTGGCAGGGAAGTGGCCTAATGGAGACTAACAGACAATGAGACCAGAGCAGAAGCTGAGAGAGCCTCCTGGTCTGGGTGGCACATGCTGGTTTGGCTCCAGGGGTTGGCTCAACTCTATACCACGTGAGGGCCAGAAGGGAGGCCTCTGTGACCACTGCAGAAAGGGGCCAGCAACTCACCCGGACTTTGGCTGTGGTGGTCAGTGGGGTGTAAGCTGGTGAGGTCATTTTCTCTCGTTTTTCCTGTTCAGCCTCGGGACCAATCAGAGCATTGAATTTGGTAGTTAGGTGGCGTCTGAGAAGCGTCTTTTGTGGTGGGATATTGAGAAGCATAGCCAGGGTGTCCCCTGTGAAGCGTGGCTCCAGGATCTAAGGAGAAACCAGACAAACCACCCAGTGGTGACAATGGTGGCCCCAGGGGATGACACTAAGAAATGGCCCCATGGGCCTGGGAGTGACTCCAGGGCAGGGGCTGAAGCTCCCCCACTTGACCTGTGTCCTGCTCCCCCATCTACCGGGCACAGGGCCTGGCTCTGAGCAGACTGACCATCTCATTTTCACAGACCAGCAAAGAACTGTGACCTCTCGGATAAGGCTGCCTCCCAGGGTCCACTCTGGGTGACTTCCAAGCCACCCCTTCCTCCTTTCCCCGCTGGCTCTACCACTTGACACATCCAAGTGATGATAAGGACTGTATCACAGCAAAAGTTAAGTTTGGGTGGCCTCCCACTTACTTCCCCAGCCCCCACGTTCCCTTAGGAGGAGGTGGGGCTGAGGGCCACCTCTCACACAGCCCCTCTGCCCTGGAATCTTCTGGGTCTACAGCTAGAAGTCCTTCCAGAAGCTGTCTTGTTTCTATGGGGTATATTAATTCTCAACCACAAGTTCTCAAAAATGCTTTGAGATTCTGATGGATATAAGGATGAGATTTTGAATTATACAAAGGATTTGAGATGAAATATCAATTATTTTTACTAGGACTTCTGTCTAGCCCATAAGAAAGCACTTTCTGAACAGCCCAGTTTCACTGAGTTGGAAGGCCAGTCCAGAGAGCCACTCACGATGAGACCTCCATGGACACCACTCCCACGGAGGTTGGGCGCATACTCTGCCAGGTCCACGGATCGCAACCACTCCATCACCCTGTGGTTGGACCACTGCACAACTTCTGAGGGAGAAAGGTTACTCTGTGAGGGCAAGAAGAATGAAGAAATTAGGTCTGCTAAACCCCACCATGGTGCTGTGCGGAGCAGCCCCTGGGAATGAGCCTGCCCCGATGCCTTCCCAGAAGACCACTCGCCCTCCTAAATGGCTCAGGCAGCAACAGCAGTGGCCTGAGGGCCTTTCCATTTCCAAGACATAGAGCTCTCATGGAACCTTGCAGGATTTTCTACACTGAGACATCTATTTCAGAACCCGCCTATTCCCTCATTCTCTGGTTAACTTTGGAACCAACAGTCCCAAAGGCATACAGTCATTCATTCAGTGGTTCAACACAACTTCACAGTGCACTGTCAATTATGAGCTGAATGTTTTGTAGACAGAAAGTCTCTCTGGTGTGGCCAAATATTTCAGGAAAACACACATTAAGATGCTTGTGCCTAAGTACCCTCAAGTGGCAATGGGTCTTCAAAACGCCCAGCTTGTGCCTGACCTGTAGAAGACATTCAGCATGTATTTGTGGAATACGGACAAAGCAGGTGATGGAGGGTAGAGGTGGAAGCCCTTAGTCCCTCAGGAAGCTGAGTGAATCTGACAGCAGAGTTGGAGTTAGCTCCCAAGAACACAGGAGACAGGGTGCAGTCACAACCCTTTTGCTTCAGGGCCCACCAAGAACTCTGCGGTTCATGGAACATTATCAGGGACTTGTCCAGCATTTTGGGTTGCTGTGTCTACCTATACTATTTCTTCTCTAGCAAAACCTGCTCATGGATCCCCCGTGCACCTGGGACCGGAGGTCAGTGCATTTCCTGTCTACCAAGACGGAGAGCTATTCCAAGCCGTCGGGTTCCTTACGGGTGCCTCGTCTCCTCTCTGCCTCCTGCGACAGCCATCTTTCCAATCTGTCTTTCCCCGCCCTTCTGTGCACCATTTCCTCATCTCCTCTATTATGCCGGCTTTGAACGACTTGCCGCTACTGTGGTCTGGCCCACAGCTTGTGCCTCCCCAAGGGAAGGCGGGAACTTAGAGTGGCCCCCGTGGCACACAAAGTACAGGCCGCGGCGTATCTGGGGCGCCACGGAGCTCGAGTGAAGGAGAGCATCCCAAGCACAGTGTCCGACAGGCAGCATGCCGCGGTGATGGTGCTCTTGTGCGCTCACACCCAGTCGTACGGGGGTCCTGGCTCAGGGCTACCCGGACAGCACTGTCCTGCCCTCACCTCATCAGCTGGCCGCCGGTGCAGGCAGTGGGGGTTGAACTTGTTGACGTGCAGCACGTGAATGGCACATTTGATGCTGAGATGATGTAGTTGGCTGGTGACTTTTAAGAAGAGTAGATCATTCTGGAAGAGGAAGGTTTTGGTTGATGAACCAGAGTTTCCAAAGTGACAAAACACCACTGAGGTTCCTTCCCAGATGAAACATAGACAAGTCAACCCCATTTCAACAGGCGCACATGGGCACACTGACAGCTTTTCTTCCCTTTTGTACTTGGTGTGCACTTGGCTACTTGGAACTGCTTATATGACAACTGACATGATTTTAAGACCTTAAGAATGTGAGGGAGGTGGTAGAATCAAGTTTAAAATAGCCACCACAAGGACACCTGAGCTGGGTGCTCACAGGAACAACCAAAATACTGAGAGGAAAAATCCTTACCACAGTTAAGTATTGCAGCATGCGCCCGTCAACTCTGGATTCGTGAAACTGGTCCTTGTACTGGGGTAAGCCGATATCATCAAGCCAACCTACAGAGAGAGGAAGAAACAGGGGCATCAGGACTCACAAGAATGGGAGTGTGGATGCCAAAATAGGGGAGCTGCGAATGATCATTTTGGAGTTCTAGCTGCATTCCCCGTAAGGTTTAGTAATCCATCTGCCTTTCCCAAGGAGACAGCTGTCTATGTGGCACATTCTCAGGAAAGCTCTGTCTACCCCAAGGAGCTGCCAGGAACATTATACACATATGCCTGTCCTTACGTGTCACCCAAATGTGGTCTAGAAGTGCAGACTTCTCCTCCTGCTTCGTGTTGATGGCTTTTACTGCTAAAACCAGCTTCTTCCTATGAAGAGGGTGCTTAATTCCTAGCTCCTGAAATTGAAAGATGAAGCCAGATATGAAATTTCAGCAGCCAGCTTGGCCCTCCGAGGATGCTCTGTGGGTGCAGATATTCCACCTGAATGGCAGTGAAACCCTGCAGTGTCAAGGGATCAATCTGCAGTGACAGAGGGAGTCTTGCCTCCTCTCTCCACTCCCCTGTGTGTGGACTGAGGGTGGAGGAGGAGTGGGTTCACCTCCCCAGGCATGGATTTGGGGAAAAATGGGAATCTCCTGGTCTCAGGCTCAGCCCTTACCTTTTCCATGTCCTGAGGGGTAGCTGTCAGTAAAGTGTGGCCAGAAGTCACCCACTGCCTGGCAAAGATCACGTACTGAGCCAGGCCGAAGTCCTCCAGCCATGCACACACGCGCTCTGTGCTCCACTGGGCAAAGGGGGCATTGGCGTCACTGGGAAGCAGGAAAACACCCTGTCCTGTTAGTGGGAGGGCCAGAGGCTCCATCTGAACCTAACTGAGCCTCACAAAAAGGGGAACGATGTTTTAACAAATAATCCCCACCAAGGGATCTAGCTGAAAAAGATTTCACTACAGCACACTCATTTGAGGTAGCCTCACATGGGTGTCAAAACTTTTGGCACCTCTGGGCCACACTGGAGGAAGAAGAGTTGTCTTGGGGCACACAACAAATACACAAACAGTAATGAAAACTGATGAGCAAAAGAAAGGTTGGTTTTAAGTAAATTTATGATTTTTTGTTGGGCCGCATTCATAGCCATCCTGCACCAAATGTAGCCCGCGGGCCACGAAGCTGGACACCTTGCTAGAGTTTCCTGTGAAAACGCCTGGTCTGAACTGCAAATAGGTAGATGCTGAGAGCATGGGGCAGGTACATGATCCTGGTGAGGCTGTGTTTACATGTGCTGCTGTCCATGCACACGTGTACCTGTGTCACAAGCCCCATTAGGATGAAGAGCCACAACTGAGCCATGCTTTCAACAGGGTTCAACACCATTTCTAGGAAAACATTCAGAAACTAGGAAATGGGGGTCAGTTCTCTAACATAAAAAAGAAAACTCCTCCAATAAAAAATGGCTAATACCTTATTTATTAATGAAACACTAGGGGCATTCATATCAAAGCCTATAAAAAAGTCATAGTTTTAATTAGTATTAATAACATTAGTCTGAGAGTTGCAGTCAATATAAGAAGAGATAAAATAAAAACAAGTATAGCTATTAGAAAAGTAAAAACAAAAAAAGCCATTCCTTTCAGATGATATGACTGTTCACCTAGAAAACCTACGAGAACTCAGGATGGTGGCTAGTTATTACATGCACACACAGGTAATACCTGTGTATGCAACAACATGGCATACACAAATCAACAATTTTCTATATACCATCAATGCACAGACACTAACAGGTTTTTTTTTGTTAAAAATAATTTTAAAATCCAAAATGATAGATGTCTGGGCGCTATCCCATGTGACCGTGAGTGGGGCTGGCGGGAGTGGCAGTTGTGATGCTGAGCAACACAGACGGACATGAATGAAGGAAGAGCTAGGTCGTGTTTCTAGACAGGATGACTGGCTGCTACGAAGCCATCAGTTTTAGAGACAGCGATTTTTCATGTAAACCGTGAATATTAATGGCACATTTAAAATCCCTATAGAGTCTTCTGTGGGGTGGCGAGAGGGAAGAAGTTGACAAGCTACTTTATAATCATTTTAAAAAATCAATGGGGATTTATGGAATATTAGGAAACTACATATTTCAAAAGATTCCTTCCAGGAAAGTACCCCTAACATGCTGGTTAAAAAATTTTTTTCGAATGCCTGGTTGAGTTGTTCTTCAAGTGAGAGAACTCCTTAAAGGACCAGAATGACAAGCAAACGCTCTTGCCTCTTTCTCCAAGTACTTACAAGCATGAGTGACGTCTACTTGCATCAAACGGGGAAGGCTGGGACGCTCTGCACTAGGAGTTCCTGCCTTCCACCTCTGACTCTGGCACATCCAGTCCCCTCCCCCCAAACTCCACCCTGGCCAGGCTTTCACACGGTTCTTTGTAGGTGGACTAAAGAGAGTCTTACCTTTTCTGACCCTTCGGGTCTCTGGTCCTAGAGAGTCTTGGCCCTGCAGTTGCCCGGAGCCCTCCTCGTCGAAATTCTGCCATCCCGGGGGCATCAGTGTTGAAATTTCCTGACTGAGTTCTTCGGATTCTGTGTGGAGAGGCATCCATGGAGTCTGTCAGGGACAGTCTACAAGAGGCAGTCAGTGCCCCCTCCCTAGACAGGGCTGCACCAACCAGGCCCAGGACTCAGTGGCACCGCTTCCCAGTGCCTCCCCAGAGGTCAAGGATCATGACCTGTGACAGTTCCTTGGCCAGACCCAAACCTCAATTCTATTCCTGCCTCTGGGATTTGGGCCACTCCCCATGGGAGTGAAAGTGAACTCTGGTCATTTCACAGACTGAGTCAGCTGGGCCAGCAAGAAGTTAGCTTTCTGTCTTCAAAGATTAAGACACAGACTGACCCCTAAAATGGAAGAAATTGGTCTCACGCATGTCTCCCCTAAGGCACAGGTGGCTGAGCTGCAGAGATGTGCTCAGGAGCGTGGGATGGAGGGATGCTGAGAATCAATGACATGCAAGGCTGCTGGCTGTGTTTAATGGGTGCCTTTCCGAGTTCCTTTCCTCTGGGCCCTCAAAAAGCCACCCCAATTCTTGCCTCTAACTGTGACCTCTCTAGTTCTACTGCTGTTCCAGCATCTAACTGAATAGGGGTTTGTGTAGACTCTTTGCCGAGTCAAGAAAAATATGAATTACAAGCAATATCTTTACAATCATTACCACCAACTTACTTTCCCCAGAATTTCCTGATGCCTTTAGGGCTCCGTTTGCCCTCTGGTGTCAGGGGAGACTGGGGGCCCGACTCGGTGCCGGACGACGTGGAGGAGAAGTCATTGGCCATAGCAGTGTCATCCCAACCACTTTCTGTGTCTCCTGAGAGTGAAAGGATGGGGTGAAGTATGAATGAGAGGAAGGGACATGACCTTTAGAAACCTCTCCCCCTGCCTGGGCCATCACCCTGCAGTGGGAGTTGGGAAGAGTCTGCCCAGCTCTGCCTTCAGGGAAGAACTTCACACCAAGATCTCAGTAGGGGACTCAAGCACACTCCAGGTTTCTCTCTGAGCAATTAGTGAGCTTAAGATTTCAAATCTGGGTGAGCTCATGTCTTCAAATTCTACAGGTATGGGGTTCAAGAATTTGCAGGTAATTCCAACAAGGAGCTTGCTTTCTTTTTCCCAAGGGGGACTGGAGAATGCAGGTATATGGGGCGAGGGGACCTGGCTGACTGTTCGGGAGGGGGTGTCAGGGTAGAGAAACAGGGCATCTCACTCTCCACCTCACCTGGAAGGGTACAGTACCTAATACGGGGGCACTGACACTCCGGCCACGATCTCCAGCCAACCAAGAAGCAGAGAAGCCACATGAAGAAGCAAGAGAGGCCCAAGTCCAGCCCACCAGAGTTACAGGGAAGCAAAGAAATAAACAAGAGAGTCATCAAGCAAGAGAGAAAAACTCAAACAGAAAGCAAAATAACCCCACAAGGAAGGAAGGGAGGGGTGCATGGTGACGAAGCCGGCCCACAGGGTCAGTGCAGAGAGGAGGTATCATGTGAGGGGACCAAATGCTCCTGGAGTCACTTCCTGGCAGGCGGGGTAGCCACACGCAGAGAGAGGGAGGGAGAATGGCAGGGGCTGAATACACTGGGACCCACACAGCTTGGGCAGGTGCCAGGGCTCATTTAGTCAGACTAGAAAGTTCAAAGCCACTGCGAGTCCGAGTGTCACCAGGACATAGTCATTCAAGGGCTTATCTGGAGTTCCCGCAGCCAAAGGCAGAACTGCTGAGGACAGAAGCCAACACATGGGCTGGCACAGGGACAGCCGAGGGTGAGGAGTCGAGGTAGGGAGAGCCCTGCCAAGCCCAGGACATTCCCTGCTGGGCCCCATTGATTGGCTGCTGCTGTTGGGCCTTTTACACATGAAAAGCAGCAAAGATCTCCATGGTCTTGGGTCCTAAGCACCAAAAGGATACCTGTGGACTGACATCCTTGCCCACTGGCCACTGATTCCATTTCTCTAAGGAAATGCTCTCCCTTGGAAGAGCCCATAATATCATTCTACTGGAAATAGAGAGGCTGCAAAGAGGAAGGCAGAGACAGGAGAGAGAAGATCAGGATGGCAGAGGAGGGAGAGAAACAGACAGGAAGGGCAGAGTGGGAGTCAGAGGGAGGGAAAGAGGAGTGATGGGAAGGACAGGAAGGGGTTCAAGAGAGGAGGACTAGAAGAAGAGAGACAGGGGTGGAGTAATTGCAGCTGGAAAGAAAGGGTGGGTATACACCTTGGTTTTCTGGGCTCTGAGATGTTTACTGAAGGAGACATTCTGCGCTGACAGCGAGCCAGAGTCTTGGGAAGTGGTATGAGTTGTCCCATTCCCCCCACCCTCCGTCATGCTCCATCTGTGGGCTGCAGTGGTGGGCACAGAATCTTGTGCAACGATTGGAAGTGACAAGGCTACTGCTCCAGGGGCCACCAGCCCAAGGGCTGGACACTCACTCAGCCTCAGTAGGCTGTTTCCTGTGGGGTCAGGCTGAGAGGCAAGGGGAGTAGATTTGGCAGCATCTCCATTGGGCATGGCTCCTGAAAGCTTCCCAGGCAACGTGGGGTATTTGTGCTCCGCTGGGAAAGGGCTGTCCTGTTGGAAGGAGAGGTGCTGAATTAGCTGTCAGTCTCAGACACAAACGCAGTTAGGAAATCTCTGGCTGCAGGAACAACTCCTTGTTCTCCAAGAGTCATTTTTTCACTCAGGGAGACTCAAAGATCCCTCAAAGATCATTCAGTCCATGTCAGAAAAGGGGACCAGAGTTCTGAGAAAGGAAGAAACTTGCCCAAGGCCACACACAGTGACACAGGGATGGAGTAAAGGCCAAGTTCAGGGCTGACAGCAACTGACTCTAAGCAGGAAGCAGAGCCATGTTGCAAGGGGGCCTTTGCATTCAGTCTAGCGCTCAGAGGCTCAGTGAATTAACAGCTGTAAATTACCCTTTGAGCTCTTTGAATATGTAAGCAAGAATTATAATAAAAGCTATTGCTTTATTATATAATAATGTATAACAGTTAATATGTTATATGTAGTTAATATATACTATATGTTAATTATTATGTATTACGATAATAGTAACTTTGAAAAATATCAGATTAAGGCAAAGTGAGAAGATATGTATGCACTCGGAAGGGATGGCAATAGAAAATGAGTGAGCAGCCTACGTACCAACGTGGGGTCCCCTAGGAACTTAGGGTCATAGTCTGCATGAGGGTTATCCCGACGCAAAGGGCCCAGGCCACAGAGTGTCCCAAAGACACAAGTTGATTAAAAGGGAAAGAAGAATTGGACTTAGCATCAAGAACGTTATAATGGCCCTTAAATTCACAAGCCTGAGGGAAACACGGTGGAATGCATTTGAGTGAGAATAAAAGAACACGAAAAAGTGACGCAACATTACAAAGGAAGTCAACTGCCAGTCACTTGGTTGGACTCAGAAGAAAAGTAATACGGAGGGCAAAGCTGATGTCAAAACGGACAAGTCAGATTAGAAACAGGACACTTCTGTGACTGAGACACCTTGAAGTTGTATTTAGTTTGCAGCCAAGTGCCGAATACATTTCTGAATTCAGTTCGCTTACAAATGCATGTCCTAGAAATTGTTTGAAATCCAATTCATTCATTGGACATTGACTACTAATGCCCTATAAATTAGGCATTAGTAGTCAGAAAGTAGGGATATGGGGAAAAGTTAAGTAAATTCTCAAAGAATTCTGAAAGAATGGCTGGTGAAGTAAAAATCACCAGAACCTGAGTGATGGAGACCACGTGATTTTTAAGTTCACAGTGACCCATAGGTGGAGACTCGACCTGCTCAGACATGGGCTGAAGATCAACAGTTTCCAAGTACTAGTCTGTGGACTGGCTGCTTCCTAATCACCTGGGGCGCTTGTAAAACCAATATAAATGTCCAAGTTGCAACTCGGTTCCAGGAATCTGTGTTTTTAACAAAAATCTCAATCATTCTGATGCATAGTCAGACCCATGAACCACCAACTCTGGGGAAGTCAGAATTCAGAAAGTTTAGACAATTGAAGGGTATGACTCCAAGTTCCATATTATACATTATAGGAGTGGGAAAGGCTCAAAACAGAGTTCCAGTTATGTCATCACACATGCCCTCCTGTGACAGGGCAGAGACAACCACGGCCTCTGCCTTGGCCATGGCCTGGGAGCTTGCTTAGGAGCTGATATAAATAGAGCACATGGACCCAACCCAAGGATGGACTTCAAAGGTAGCCAGACCAGTGACAAAGACAACAAAAAGAACCTAAGGCAACAGAAAGGGCTCTTAGCTCCCTGTTCAGCCAAGAAGAAAAGGTAAGAAAGAACTCATTGCAGGAGAAGGTTGTGCAGGGTCAGGAGAGGACAGGGGAGAGAGAAAGGCTTGAACCAGGCCTGCTTCCCTGGTCTCCAAGAAGGGCACTCCGGGCTGTGGAGGAACGGAACTCCCAGCCAGGCAGCAGCATACAACTGATTGCCCAACACACAGAGGCAGCACACTGGCATGGGAGGAGCCCAGGCATTGAGTCAGACCAACTCAGACAAAGCCCTTTCTCTTCAGCCTCTCAGCACCTTTTATCTTTTTTAAATAGAGAAAAACAATTCCTGCCTCAGGCCTAGCACGTAAACAGAGGCTCAGAAAAGATCATGTGCCAGGGCCTGGAGTGAGAGCAATACAAGAGCAGTCTCTAGATGGAGAAAGACACAGGGCAGACCCAACAGGAACATCACGCACAAGTGTGGTCCAGGCACAGTCAGAGGATCCATCCAAGGAGACTGATAGGAATGCCAAAGGTTTGTGATCTGTGCACACGAGAGGATGTTCCACTCAGACTGGGCCTGAGGGACTCAAATTCCAAAGCCGTCAGGAGCAGGGGAGAAGGGCTTATGCCACAGGCTCCAGAGGGAGAGCCAGGATCAGCGAGGCACGTGCTAGGGAAGCCCAGAAGATGTGGCTCAGAGGCAGAGCCGGGAGAGAGTACAGGGGGTGAGAGAGTACAGGAGTCAGTCACCAGTGTTAGGGGATGCTACAGAAGATTCTTCTGGCTGTGGCTGAGTGCCCGTCTGTGTTTTTAACCGTGACATAGAAGCATGGAAAGAATGAGAGCTGTCACACTCCTTTAATTGTGTGCTGAGAGCACACCCCCTTCCCAGAGATCATATCTATGTTGCTTGGTTAAAGGTAAATTTCTTTGAGCCTATAGAACAAAGAGGATAATCAGAAACCCTACCCCACAGATCCTGGAGAGGAAAGCACACGTCGGTGCACATACAGTGAAACAGGAGTTTCTGTCTTTTCTCTCACCCTCTTACTCCTTAGAGTTAACGTATTTTAAGATTACGAAAGCAATAATGTACTAAATGAAAACACTCTAGGAAGCAATACAATCACATACAGGTGACAGGGACGTATACTTAACGTACCTTGGGATGTATACTTAACGTACCTTGGGTTCTCCCACTGGGGAGAGTTTGTTCCCATCAGCACACTATGGAATGACAACAAGATTTCAATTATGGAGAAAGAGAGACCTGTGTTAGTCATAAACAACAGCTCAGGACCAGCTGGAATCTACAAGTCTCATCCCCTCCCTCCCTATTGCTGTCACCATCCTAGTCACCATCTATGGCAGGAAACACAGACCGCTGTCCAATCCCACAGACAGAAGCCCTGAGCAGCTGCCAGAAGTCTGACCAGGAAGAGCAAGAGGCACATGACCATGAAGTAAAGCTATGGAGTGGGCCCGCGGCTCCTGTCACCTCCAGCCCATATGGTTTTCCACTGTGTCACCAGGGAGGCTGGCACACTGTTGGAGACCAAGGAGTCCTATGCAGCAGGGCTCAGTGAAGGTGCTCTATCAGGGCAGGACCCCTTGGTCCCCAATGTCCTCACTCAAGAGTTGGTGGCCACCTCCTCCAGCACAGGGGTCACACACATTGTCAAGAGCTCTGCTCATAAGGGGCCACAAAGCCCTCCGCACCTTTCCAGGCTCTTACAAAAGCTTCCTCTCCAATCTTCTCAATTATCCTGTAGCTCACTCCTGGGATCACCTCCGTTACCCACATTACTTCCTCATTCAGAATCTCTGCAATACTCTCAGTGCCCTAGGGATACAGGGCCAGTATTTGATATCTTCTTGGGCTCACTACACCTCGTGATCCTGATGTTACCGCCTCCTGCTCCCCATTTCCCAAAACCTGCCTAGGCCCACCTCAGTATCTTTCCT
Source organism: Tonatia bakeri (assembly GCA_004024845.1). Taxonomy (NCBI): domain Eukaryota; kingdom Metazoa; phylum Chordata; class Mammalia; order Chiroptera; family Phyllostomidae; genus Tonatia; species Tonatia bakeri. The sequence continues at coordinate 55,668 of PVIA01007835.1, forward strand.
CATCAGCTACAGGCAGCATTTCCTGACTTGCTTGGCCTCTATGACGCCTTGGGCCACACCTGACTGGTTTTCCCAAAATATGTAATTCCTGCCTCCCTGTTAACTTTACACAAGCCTCTGCAAGGTGGGCACCAGGACCTCGCCTGTGTGTCCTGGTACTGTGCTGGGTACCAAGAAGTAACTCAGGAAACTTATGGAGAGACTGGCAGGCTGACCTTATCCACAGAGTCACTTCTCAAGTCTTCTAGACTGCAGGAGTGTTTCTTCAGAGCCCTGGGAAAACACAAAGAAAGAGTTCCTAGAGAACAAGTTTCAGAGTATCGTCCATGCAGAGGGCATTCCAAATGTTTAACCACTAGTCTGTCCGGGGTTCTGGGTCAGGCTGGGAAAAACCACCCTCTCATCACCACCATTACATGTAAGATGAGACTGGCCCATTTGGGGATAGCCAATGTGCTGGTGAGGGCATGCGAGCACCACTTAAATCCAAATCAGAAGTCCTTGACACTCTTCGAAAAGCTAGAACACACTCAACTACGTTGCATTAATGTGAGCTGACTGTTTCGTGGTTGTAAAAACCAATGTCTACAGACTCAAAGAGAGGAAAGGTGTTAGTACTGCCTTGTCTGGGAGTCTAAGAGTAATCCAGGGAGGCAAAATTACTTTAGAGTGGAGACGAGCACATCAGCCAGCACCAGCCCCAAAGCATTACCTGCTAGCATGTCCCAACCCTCTGCTCTGGCTCTGTACATCCTGACCAGTCTGCTCAGAGGAATTTGCTTTCTCAGGTGCTATTTTGCAGAGAAGGGCACTGCCAACTGGACAGAGATGAGGTGACTTTGTGACAAGTCTCCTTGGCAGTGATAGCTCTCAGTTCATGTGAATAAATCAGCATCTATTTGTATACTAGTCTCGTCTGGTCAGTGTGACTCATTCAGTGTTGACTTCCTCCTGAGTGAATTCATAAACCAAATTTCTTATTCTGCTAAACTAAGAACAGGCTCATTGCCCTCTTCAACACTGCCATTTGCTCTGGGACTAAAAGCTCATGGAAAACTGGCCCTTTGGGAAGTGGGGTTGTGAGAGTGTAGGCTCTGGAGACTCAGCACCATTCTGGGGAAGCATCCATCATGCTGATGGCCACCTTCTCCAGATACCATGGCTGAAAGACAGCCTACTCTGGGCCGTGAAGCTCTGTATCTCCATTACTTGGAAGCGTGCTCTCAGGGGCTGACATAGGGAACTAGAAATAGGTTCGTTTTAGGGGAAACCAGACAGATAACAGCCAAATGACCCCCCAGGGCAGCCCATTATAAGCTCATTGCTATGCAAAGCTTCCCCAAAACAACTGGACCAACTTCCCTGTAGGAGAAATGACCCTTCCTAGAGAGCATGGCTTGTCGCAGGGTTAGATTCACCCTGAGAGCAGGAAGGACATGTCAGAAGGGCTGACAAATGTGATGGGCACACATCATGGTATGCTCTCAGCTCTGATGAACCCCTTGGAGGGCACAGATGAGGTGCAGATACCCCTCCTCTGAGGGGTATCTACCCCTTCGCCAGGGCTCTTCTTGGTGACAATGACCCAGACCCTCAGCTATGGGAAGGGGAGCCCCTCTGTGGCCAGGGCTGATAGGCATGGCTTGTGTTTGGTGCCACTGTGGCCGCTGCTGGGGCCTGGACTGCTGCCCTGATGGTGGCAGGGCAGGGGTGCCCAGGGCATGGTGGTCAAGCTCATCACATGAGGGGCCTGAGGGTACAGTGGCTCTAGGGAAATGCTTTGGCCTCCTACCTGGTTTCCAGTGATTTCTGCGGAAGTGGAGGTGGCCCCCCTATGGGAGAGCTACATCTTGGAGGCAACTGTATCAGAAAGAGAAGAATCATCACAGAGGACAGTCACTGTTTGGAGGCCACCCAACACTCTTTCTCCTTCTTTGGATGATTTTTCCTTGCAAGTTACATTTCTGCCCCCAGGTATAGCCATGGTGGCTACATGAATTTTGGTGCTTTGCTCTTTCAGAATACAAAGGAGGTGGGTGTAAATGAACAACCTGGGCCAACATGCCTCTCCTTCCTGGGCCTAAGTTCACCCTAGCAGCAGAGTCCTGACAAGAGTACTGAGATTTGAATTGCAGGGCTCTTGCTGCCCTTCCTGAGCTCGGTCCTTCAGCTTCTCCTTTGATTCAGTGAGCCACTGCTCACCCTTCCAAAAACATTCCTTGTTTGCATAGGTTAGCCTGAGTAGGCCTCTGCTGTCTGCAGTGAGCAACACTGCAGCCGATGCAGCCTCTCAGCAAATGTGAGCGCCGTCTACTACCTGCCAGGCCCGGAGCTAGGTGTGGGGCCAGCACACCCCATTTCAGGGAGACAGACAAGTTAACTAGGGTAAAGATCAATGTGACATGTCCTTATGGCACCAATACCTGCGACATGGGGATGGAGGAGATGCAGAGGCTCCTCTCGCTGGTGGGAAGGTTAGGAAGGCTTTGGAGGGAAGGCAACTTGAGCTGACTCTTAAGAACTGAGAACAGGTTAGCCAAGGTGAGAAAGGAGAGAGCGTCACAGGAGGCATGGACTTGAGCTAATGGTGGTGCATGAGGACACGGTCCCGTGTCCTCTGTATTAAACTGATTGGAAAGACCACCTCTTTTCTCTAGTATACAGAATCTTTTTGGTCGGCTGTGGGAAGGGCCCTGGCAGCACACAGTTGTTAAACCCTGGCTTTTTGGTCAAATAAACCTGGCTTCAGGTCAAGGTTCTGCCACCTACTTGCTGTGTGACCTCAAGCAGATCACTTAGCCTCCCTGGGCCTCCAGGTTACCACAATAAAATAAGGGTCCCAGTGGGGTGTCACCAGGAGTAAATGGAGTGAGCCATATGTGGTGCTCGTCATACTGACACACAGAGGTGCTGAGTCTGGATCGGTTACTGCCATTTTCTCCTTGCCAGCAATCTGGGATGTCTGCTTTGACTGGGTAACTGGGTCACCGGGTGACACTTTTACTCTTTCCTTAATTACAAGGGTTGAGCGTAGACCACTAAGATCCTCTTCAGTTTGGCTGTCCTGGAGTCTCTTGAATTTTTTAGATCCTAGATTAAAGCTCCTTCTCTACCTGAGATCTGTATGTATGAGTTTGCTTATTTGTGCCTATCCTAAGTCCAGAAAGGTTCATATAAAAATAAGCAAAAGAAGAGAAGGAAAATCTACATGCTGGTTATAGGGTCTACAGGGAACATCTGCGAAGCAGGAATATATCACCTCCAAATCCCTCTGAATGAGCAAGACACGTCCATTCATTCAAGAAATAGTTGTTGAATTCTATGGGGTACCAGGCATTACTGCAAACTCTGGAGAAACAGTGGTAAGTAAAAGTGACAACACTTTTGGTCTATGCTTACATTCCAAATAGGAAAGACAAAACAAAAAAAGAAACTGGATTAAAAAAGAAAATTCCTACCCTTGAAAGTCCAGTACCCACTATACTGTCCTCCCAAGCGGAACACAGGCCTGTGCCTGGACCCCCTGCTGTCCTCGGGGCTCTCTCCCCAAGGCCCCCAGGGCCACTCCACTGATTTAAATTTTCACCTGTCAAGGTTTATACCTAACAGTTGCCTGACTAGATGCTCCCCCATGCTCAGGGTAACCTCTTATGACCTGCTGAAACCCTACATCACGGATGTAAACACAGCACCTCTGGTTTAAATAATTCCTCGGGGCCTTTATTTGTAGAATTCCATTTTCTGAAACTTCCTTCCAGCTCTTCCTCGTTGATTGAAAGACTTCTCTCTGAAGGCCCTGGAAGTATTAGTGCACAAAAGATGATCACTATTATAATTGTACACAGAATCCTAATACTGTTTTTTCTTCATGAAGAAAGACTAAGCAATATACACAGGGGCATTAAGAGTGATTTGGAAGATTTTAGGCTTGATTGGGAGTAAGGGGGAGAAAACTGTACTTGAACATTCATTTAAATTTAAAAAAAAAAAAGGGTGATTTGGAAGATTCTTTGGGGCATCTGAGCAAGGGCTGCCAAGGGGGAGATCTTAAGACCAAAGCTCCTGTGTGGAATAGAGAGAATGTACCCCATGGTAACCCTCTCCAAACTTCCAACTCCTTGGCCACAGGCAATCAGGTCCTGAGAGTGACTTGACCCAAGATCTCAAAAGATTAGAGAAAATGGGGCAGTGACATGCATACAGGGTGGGGTGGGAGGGAGGGGGGCTTACAGGCCCTGGGCAGTAACCAGTCAGCCATAACCCAGTTTGGGGCTCAGTTTCTTCTTAAGATGAGGCAGCCAGAATCAGAGTTTCTTAAGTACCCTCAAAGCCACTCTCTCCAAAGACACAGCGGCTTCCTTGGGATCTGTGATGGAAGCCCAGGCTAACGGTGTGAACAAGGCAGGCAGCCTGGCACATGCCCCACAGTGCCCATAAGAGCATGAATGCTGCCTGTGTGTTGCATTCAGCCTGCACAGCAAATATGAAATGCAAACAGTCCTCCCTGGCCTGTGATTTCCTGTGGAATTCTAGGCACCTAAAGACTCATAGAAGCCTCCCCAAGTCCCTGGGAGTCTGCCGAGGAGATGTTCACATTCTCCAGGAAGTGGACAAGCTTTAATCCCCAGTAAGGGCACTGAACTGATTTCTGATCCAGATTTGACTCCACTCACTGACTCTCCAAGGGGTAACCTGGGAAGACGCATAGAAGATCCTCCAAGGGTGGGGGTTCCCAAGGGCTCAGTTTGAAGGCCTTATTTATTTATTTGTTTTGGATTGCATGATGCCTTTTTTATTTCAGATGTTATAGATTGCAAAATCTTTACAATTGGAACAATGTTCTCCATTTTGCATTTGATTCCAAAACAGAATCCCAGCCAAAAACAGCTTGTGAAAAGTACGAGGCATTAATCACTGTCATTGCTATCACTAATTGTGACCTTACCATACATGATGGGAGGTGGGGGAGAGAGGAGCAATGTTTCATTTTATTTGGTATTTTTCTATTCTAAGACAACATTTCTGGAAATCTTAACAGCTGCCAATTTCCTGCAACCCCAGACAATCTAACCAGTTCTGTCCTCTAGCAGAGGGTCTTCCCCAACTGAAGATAAAGAATCTTCTGGCCGGACTGCCCCTGGATTTAACCTCCAGTAGCTGGAACACCTCCAGGAGAAAACGGTGCTCTTACCTTGAGCTGCCAGCACGATCTCCTTCACCCTCCGGTACTGGTTCAACAGCACTGTGAGCTCCTCTATCCGACGGTCCTGTCGCAGTGCGAGAGCAGACTCACATGTAAACGCCACCACTGGCACCTCCGCTGAGTTCTAATGGGGGCCCGGGCTGTGCTCTGCATCCACTGGGAGGGGGTGCCGTGTGGAACAGTGCCCAGGCCTGTCCCAGAACCTGGCTTCTCAGTAGTCTGCCTCCCAGGCAGCTGCGGGCACACTGGCCTCTCCCTGAAGGCTGGGTCCAGTCTCTAGCCATAAAACAATCCCTGTCTGACAGGGCCTTCGAGGGGCTGAAACAGTTCTAGAAGCAGAAACTCACGGTCCCCCACCCTCCGGAGGTAACCATTAAAATCTGCCTCCTGATCCAAACTTTGTCCTCTGGAGCTACACACACAAAAATGAGAAGACTAAAATAAAAATGTCCATTTATCCAAATATTTTTGCCTGTTCTTTAGGAGTCCGAGGTTCCTCACACAACAAAGGACATTCCCAGAGGGACCACTTCTTTCAGCAGAGGCCTAGGAACTTGGGAGGCCACACAGATTCTGGAGTAAGACAAACAGGTATAAACTCTAGCTCTGCTGTCTACTGTTACCGGACCTTGGGCAAAACTACTGAAGTACTCTGAGTCTGTTTCCTCATCTGCAAAATGCGGGGGTGTGATCCTTCCAAGCTGATGTGTGTGTCAGGTGGGTCTTCTATATGTACAGAGGTGTTTATTTCATGATTACGAGGGAATTACATGTGAAGAATATAAGACGGCAGGGTAAGCGACATGCTGCCCAGTGTCTCTGTGACGGGTCTATCACTGAGTCACACACGTGGGAGACAGGTGGACTGTGCGTGAGTTTCGCTAGGAGGCTAAGCAGCACTGGTTAACCACACTGGTACTTTTTTCCACCACACCAGTATGAACAGGCACGGCTTTCATCTGCCTTTGGGAGATTCCATTTAGGTCAAGTTCCCAGACATCAAAGATGACAACAGGTGGCTAAGGCCTGGTCTCTAGGAAGCAGAAGCCATTCTGACACAGCCTGGAGTCAGTGGCCTGATGGGCATGGCCGTGTCCAAAATGTCAGTGACCAGCAGGGACCGAACAGTACCAGGGAGGTCAGCAGGTAAAAGACAGGTTGCCCAATCTTACCTTATCTTCATTGGCAATAAGTAAAGTTTCCATCCCAATTTTCAGACGTTGAATTTCTTGGTCTAAAAGAATTAAGGTGTGGAAAGAATTATTTATATAAATGCAGACAGCTATCCCCACATGCTAAGATGCTTCTCAGGTGAAAACTTGAGGACTCCCCATGTGAATGAATTACACATGGGCTTCTTTACTTCTTTAAAGCGCCTATGATGGTGTCTGGCATAGAATTCAGTCTCATCAAATATTTGCTGGACTCATAAATGAATGAACCAATCATCTTGTCTTCCCTTATAGACAATTGCGGGGAAAAAACAAAATGTCATCTACTCAAATGAGACACAGAGAAAAATCTTTCATAACTAACATCTCACAAGAATACAGACATATATCCTTTATAACTTGAGTGGGCATATACCTGAGCTGAAACTAATTTTAAAGAAAATCACACACTCCCATGGACTGTAGCAGAGAATTTAAAATAAAGCGGGAGAATAGAATTCTACAGTTGAATGGAAACTGGAAAAGAATGATTAGGTAAAAGAGTTGATTACTTAGTTTAATCTAAAATGGGATAGTCAGAACTGACGACCAGATGTTTACACACATCTGTGTCTAAACTCTACTGCTAAGGAAAACAGCCCTGTTTCATTACACATCTATAGAATGTCCCCATGGGCTGAGGGATCTGTTTCAGTCTGTGGTGGACAATTCAAGGCTTTTTCTCACTTTGGACCCAACAGGGCCTTTCTTGACTTCTTCCAAAGTGGTCTGAAGAGCCAGGTCAAAGGCCATTTCCTAACTGAGCTGGAGGTCACTCTGTCAAATATTTAGAGGCCTAGGAAGTGGCACATAGATTTTCCAAACAAAGATACACCCATACGCAAACTGGGCACTGCAGAGAGGATAGAGGTATCTACATAAGAAAAGTACAGGGGACAAGGGAACAAAAGTACTGGCTCCTCCAACTGCTTTTAGGATGTTGCTATACCCAACAAGAATAGGAAGAACAGGTTTATGTACTTGGTATAAGTTGCTTTAGGGATATATTTTCAGAGGAAAGTGCAGAGTACTTGCTTATTATCTTAGGCTCTTGGCAGCTGAAGGCCAGCTCTGCCATCCATCAAGTGGCGGAAGCAGTAGCTCCAATGAAGACTGGAACACCCTGATGCTCTGAGCAGCAAATGGCCAAAGGACCAGCTCCAAGAGGTACCTGATGATGGAATGGGGTAGGGCCTGGAAGGCTTGGACTGTGGAATAGCATGGGGTATGGGGGGAGGCTGCCTGATCTATAAGTCATGGACTGGGGAGCCCTCTGTCCTGGTTTAGTATCACAGATAATCTAGGAGGATCCCTTAGGGGGATGCAGCCTCCATATTAGGCTTGGCAGGTGAGTGACATGCTCAATGGTTGGGAAGAGAAAGCCTGGGAAAGGGATTAGGATACTGGTGACCACTTCTTTCACTAGCCTAAGCCACTGATCCACATCTATACAGCTTCCCCACGCCAGCCAGAGATCTGAGCTAAGCAGTGCTTGACCAAGGTAAGATTAGGTAACAGGGCCAATCCACAGGGCTATATGATCTCCTCCAGCATTATTCTGCAGCCTGAGCTAAGAGGAAAAGTGGGAAGATGTTTGATCATTTTGTATACATAATAAATAACATAAATACTAAATATGTGCTGATAAGAGGGTCTACCCTCTCGTTTTAATCAGCAAGACTTGAACTCCTTGGGGACCATTCACCGTCCTTCCATTTATTCAATAAATATTTCTTAGGAGCCTAACGTGGGCCAAATACTAGGTTTTAGGGATATGGTCTTAAAGAAAAGATAGATGTAGTCCCTGCCCCAGAGTGACAATGACAGTCTACACAAAGAGAACCCCCAAGTACAACACTGACAAGGTATAATATGTGCTATGGGAAAACACAACACTGACTTAGAAAATAGGATTGGGAGCATCTGCGTGAGGTAGGGTGGCCAGGAAAGGTCTTTCTGGCAGGTAACGTTTCTGACAGGTTGAGATCTAAAGGATGAGCGATAACTAATTGTTTCTGTAAACTCAGGTCCTTGTATAAGCATCAGACAGGTGTCCATTAAATGACTGAATGAATTGCTGACACCTCCCCTTTCGCGATGACACAAAAACATGCCCTTTCAATCAGATGAACATCTAGAGCTCCAGAGGTGGCCACACAGAGATTCAGTGGTCAGAATGCATCTCAGAAAAGCCTCCAGAGCTGAGCCTTCTGGACAAGGAAGGGGTTCATGGCAGTGATCCTATGACAGAGCTGTGCTTTATAGGCCCAGTCATGCACACATGCACATGTCCATTCACTGGGTCATGTTTGCACATATATGTACTTACATGCACATTAGCATGCCTACTCACACAGGCATTCACACACTCATCCACAGACATGCATACCCACTTACAAGAAGGGGCACAAGACCCAGGGTTCTGTCTGTGACAGAATGCACAGTCAAACCAGTTACCTTTCTCTGCATGATCACTGTGGAAAGCTGCAGTCCGGGAGAGCTGGCTGTGCAGACGCTCAATTTCTGCATCCTTCAGGGCCACCTGCTCTTGCAGTTGGGCCACCTCAGCCTAGAAGAGAACAGAGGATCCCTACCAGTTCAGAGGGACTACCAAACTGTAAAGAAGTACCTCAAGTCAGAACCCAGAGCCAGTGAGTCCTGGGACATGTGAGGAAATTAGGAGCAGAGGGGCCAGAGGTAAGCAGTTGGAGGTGCTCGCTGCCCTCTCCACAAGGTGGAGCTCTGCTGAATACACTCATTCTTTCTGGACATTTTGGCTCTGCCTGTCTCTGCCTGTTCACCTGCTCTTGTCCTGCATCCTCCCACCAGACTAGGCTCTTGCCATCCCCTGCCCTCTGTGGTCCAAACACTGCTGAGGTTAGAAGAGCTGGGACTGTGTGCAATGGGAGGGCTGCCCTTGGTCTGGAAATGGGTAGTCACTTTTTGGATGTGGTCTTCCTTTTCCCTAGATAGTTATGCAACAGCATGTATGTACTCCATTGTTGCAAGTACATGCATTTTTCATTTTTCCACCCCATTGAAGAAATAACTGGAAATCAAATCACTAGTGGTAGACAAAGAGTGAGCAAAGAGTTGCCTCCCTCAAACACTCTCTCACCCTTTGTGCATAGCCACTGCCTCTGCCCAACCTCCAGGCTCACCCACACGCACACATGCGCAAGCATTCAGGTGTGCTGAGCAGATATACTGTTGCAAATAAAGCAGGTAAGTGCAGTCCCACCAGTGTGCACACACATTTGTGCATGTACACACATGGGCAGGTGCAGTGCATGATTCCCACATCTCTACCACATGTAGCAGGTTAAATCTCACACCTGACAGTAGGTGTGGCTGTGTCCCTGATTCCCCAAACTCATTAGAAGGTCAGAACTGTGCAGGATCCATCCCAACAGGCACATTGGCTTTGGAGTCAAACAAACTTGGATTCTCTCACTTTCTGTTGGGTGACCTTGGGCAAGTGAATTAACCTTTCTTAGTCTTAGCTCATCTATAAAATGGGGAAAATGGCATTTACCTCATGGGGCTGTAAAGAGGATTAAATAAGATAATGGTTATGAGCAACTTAGCCTAATGCTTGGTAGATAGTAAGCATTCAATAAATGCTGCTATTGGTGCTCACATTCTGTTCCTTCCCTTATGATAACTAGCCAGTTCTCTGAGCATCAAACCAGACTAAGTAAGAGGTTGAGAACCAACCCCTGAGCCAGGCAACAATGCACATAAGAAAGACTTCTACTCGGGCTGCACCCGCCCTATATGGGAGTCTAGTCAAGCCCTGCCTTCATTCCTCAAGGTTATGAAATGGGCTGTCCTTTCCCACAGAGGCACGAGTTAATCTGTGAACAACTCCAAGTAGCCATGTGATCACTGGGCCTGTTGGCAGCTCCTCTGCCAAACAGGCCTGTGTTTAGCTTCAGGATCCATGACTGAGCAGCCACTCTGCGTGGACCCCTATATGCTGTCCACTTTCTTACATCAAATCTCCCTTAGCCTCCACAGGAAACCATGGGAGGAAGCAATGTTCCTGCATGTCCCTTGGGAGAAAACAGGAGTCGTGCAAGATTCAATGGTCAAGTCACAGAACCATTTGGTGACCAGGCAAGGATGTAATCCCCACTTGCTCCAAAGCCAGGGTCTCACCACCACAGCAGGTCTGCTTCTAAGATTAACAGGACGAATGAGAGCCATTCTTACACAGCTTGGGCTCCCTGACACCACTGTGAGGGTTTCTGAATAAGCCTTCCCTAACAGCTCCCAAGTGGGACAGAGATGACCAGGTGAAGAAAGAGAGGTGGCACAGGCCAGGTTTCCTTGCTCCTAAGTTTCCTATGGAGCCCTGCCCCTGTGCTCCGGTTTCCACCCAGAGGTCAGAGAGCCGAGTCCGTCTGTGTCAAACTGCCTGCTGAGGCTCACAGCCCACAGCAGCTTTTCTGGATCACTCAGGGTCACGGTGTCCATGGGCTTACCATGAATGGTGACAGGGGCTTCTGAGAAGCTTACCCTTGAGATGCTCAATCCAAATGCCTCTCATTTCTATAAGAGCCAGACTAGTCTTGGAAAATAGTCTCTAAACTTTTCTTGTACCTCTCCATGCCCGTGTCTCTCTTTCTTTGCAGACAGGGTCCAGGCTGGTCTCTGTTAGGAATCTGCATACCTGATACTTGTCTGTGGGCCCCATGGTAGACATCAGTGGCATGGACCTGGCGAGGCAGACCCCGGGCACGATGAAGCCTCTGCTCTCTGAGCTCTGCCCCTGGGTGAGGTTAGTTATTTATTTATTTATTTACAATTTTTTTAATTCTCACCCAAGAATATGTTTTTACTGATTTTAAAGAGAGAGAAAGGGAGGCAGAAACAGATAGACAGACATCAATTTTTTGCCTCCCATACATACCCAACTGGGGATTGAACCTGCAACCTAGGTATGTGCCCAGACCAGGGATTGAACCCACAACATTTTGGTGCATGGGATGACACCCCAACCAACTGAGTCATCCAGACAGGGCAAGGTCAGTCTTAAATATTTAAAACTCTACAAACCAAGTGGCTGAGCCCAACCTCCCATGTGCCAATTTCCACAAAATAGGCCAGAAATGACAGGTGCTCTGACAGCCTCTGAGTGGCTGGGAAGTCAACAGCAGCCCAGAGGTTCTCTACTTGGTCCTGAGGACAAAGTGTGCTACTGTCACAGCCACCAAGGCTAGAGCTGGGGTCAGGCAGACATGGGTGCTCTGGTTCCCAGCAAATGCTGGGCCTCACTAACCCAGGACCATGCCCGAATGCTGCCGCCCTGGAAGATATACCCACTAGGGACCGAGAAGCTTTACAAAGAACAGCAAAGAACTTTCAAAACCACTGAAGGTTTTTACTGCAGGGAATCAGGACGGTAGAGGGGAAAGAGCATGAATTTTGGAATGACACAGATCCAGATCTGAACCTTACCATGGCTACTCTAAGCCTTGGCTTCCTTACCAACAGAATGAGGATAATAAACCAACAGACTTCACCAGGTTATTTTATGGATCGAATGAGAAAAAGTATGCAAAGGGCTTGGTATGTTCCAGCACATAGGAGCTGCTCCACACCTGGTAGTTATTAAATAACTCTCGGTGTCTCAAAGTCTACACGCCAAGGCAAAGGGCTTACGTGATTTAAAAAGAGTAGTTTGGTTTCATAAGGGAAGGTGGTATGTACAATTTCAGAGGCTGCACCAAGGCAGGGCTCACCTGAGTGCAGGCAGCGCACTCACCGGAGCACTGCAATGAGGACTCTGAGTTCTCTGAGAAAACAGGGCTCCTACAACCAGTGACCGGGAAGCACAGCACACACAACGGTGGGAGTGGATAAAAACAGACCAGTAGCTAAATGGATCTGGAGTGCCTAGCGTTGGTGCTGACTAGCTAGCTGTGAGATCTTGGGGAATTTAATTAACCACTAGGTGCCTCAGTTTTCTAACCTGTAGAATAGTTAAGCAAAAATATTATATAGACTATTAACATCAACATTGTGTTCAGCGTTTTCTTTTAATAGCATGATATAAAAATTGTAAATAATTTATCAACACCAGAAATTGACAGAGAGAGAGAGAGAAGGAGAGAGAGACTGAGAGTCCCAATAAAAGAAATGCCAGGAAGGAAATATTAATAGTGGTGGCTCCTGGGTGGTATATGAGTGATTTTTTTATTTAATTTTTTCTAGTTTAAAAATTCTCCATAATAAATATAATTGTTTTTATACTAATTAAAAGATAACTTACAGAAAAAATAAAACAAAAACAACTAGTTGTTAAGAAAACACTAATTAGTAAAACTGAAAATGTCTACAGGGGCCATGCACCAACACCCGTAGGTGGTGCTGCGAAGACCTTAGGGAAATGGCAGGTGTGCACCCTGCACAGAGGCAGCCCTGCCCAGGCTCCTTCCGGCAGGAATGCTGTTCCAGGGTTGTGAGAGCTTCCTTCCCCACACTCCACCACCCCCAGGGCAGCCTTACTCTATTTCAATGTGAAATGTCCTAATATTTAAGTGACAACAAATTTGACATCATTAAATACAACTTTCAGGCCAAAAAAAATTGCGGTCTGAATCCAACCTACTTATTTTAATCTGTGCATTTCAATTATTACAGGAAATGAAGGAAGAAACAAAGGAGGGAGGGAAGAAAGTTATTTCACAAAAGAAGTTATCCTTGGTGTCTTTTTTTTATATTTTTAAGATTTTATTTCTAGACAGAGGGGAAGGGAAAGAGAAAGACAGAGAGAGAAACATCCATGTGTGGTTGCCTGTCATGTGCCCCTACTGGGGACCTGGCCTGCAACCCAGGCATGTGTCCTGACTGGAGATCAAACCAGCGACCCTTTGGTTCTCAGGCCGGCACTCAATCCACTGAGCCACACCAGCCAGGGTCCTTGGTGTCTTTTAAATATCAAGCTCCCAAGTTCAACAGAAACGTGATTTAATTTTTAAAAATATTCAAAGTATACATCATTTTTTTAAAGGAATATATTCATTGCTGGAAAAAAGCATGCTGTTTCAAAAAACTGATTATCAGAGGGATTGGCTAAACTTAAAATGATGCAGCCAGTATAACACTGGCATTCATCTGCCCAAGGACTCATCACTCACTCGCTCACTTGCTCGCTTGTTCACCCTTTCTTGGTACAATGTCAGCTGATGGTGCTACAGGACACAGCAAGCGGGGCGAGACTCAGTTGCTTCAGCAGCTCATAATCTTGTGGGCTGTCCTCCTTGAGAAGAGCCCTCCTGGGTCAAATCTCTGCTGAACAACCTGGTCACTGCCGCGTGGGCATACAGTAGGGTCAGTTTGCCTTTTTCCAGCATGGGCTCCTGCAAACCCAGACTTTAAACCCAGACACTCCCCACTGGGCCTCGGTGTCTCCCTATAAGCATCAAACTGCCTTTTACCTTAGTGGCCTTCAGCTTCCACTCATACTGGTTCCGTTCATTTTCCAACTCTTCCACCTTGATTTTGAGGTGCTTGAGCTCTTGCAGTAACTCCTAGGGAGATGAGGGAGAAGCACAAAGTTCTGATGGTTACCGAGCAGGACACTGTTCCCTGGATCTACAACCCTGGTTAAGCTCGTGCACAGAGGATGCCTGGGGCAGGAGCAACCACGGCATGCTGCACACTGCAGTTCGAATCTTTAAACATGGCGCTGTTTTAGGAGAAGCTGTGTAGCCATTTTAAAACAAAGGCTAGAAAATTCTTGACATAAGAAAGAAAACTTTCTGCTTATTTTTAGAACCTGTTCTGCCCCCCCGCCCTTTCTGACACCCATGTCCTATGTGGGGTGTGCCTGCCTCAAACATGTATGTGTAGGGGCAGGACACGTAGGGCTTGGGAGCAAGAGGAAAAAGCGATGTGGAAATGAGGAAGCTTCTTACAGACAAAATAGCAGGAAGCAGGTTAATCGGGAGCATCTTTTTGTGCCAAGTGAGGGCTGAGGAACCCAGACGAGGGGTCAGTGATCCTGAAAGGCTTCACAGAGGAAGTGGCAGCCAGCAGGACAGACATAAAACACTGAGGAAACAAATGCCAAGTAGCAAAGGCAGGCCAGTCTGGGTGTTCCAGTTCAGAGGAGGGGGTGGGTTTAAAGGAAGGAGGGAGGGAGAGGCATGGGGAGAGGATGAGAGATGAGACCGGGAAGACAAGGTAGGGGCCTGCTGAAAAGACTTCTGGATGAGAACAAGGATTTCTGATGCCACTGTTTGGACAGTAGGGAGTCACTGAAGGTTGCTGAGTGGGGAAGCGGTATTTTAACAACTTTCCCATGGTGGAGCAGGAATCCAAACCCGTATTTTCTGACTCCAGGGCCCCTGCTTTCTAAACCATCCCTTCGGCAAAGATGGCACCTTTGACCCAAACCAAGGGTCCTTTAACAGACAATTGGCCCTGCTGACTGGTTCCTATCAGAAAAAATCAGCATTAAAAGAGATCATTTCCATACACTTTCTGGACTCCAGACTCATCCAACAAACTTCCTACTTACCTGCCCATGTGGATGGCATGCAGGCAACACATGGCTGGGCCCAAGTGGAACTGTTAACCACCCCACTAGACTCCCCATCACACTGCATGGCAGCTCGCCCACCAAATCGCCTGTGCAAAACCTGGGGTCCATCCTTGGCATCTCCTCTCCCTTTCCTCCTACATGTGCCATTCATCCACAAGGCTTGCTAACACTTTTTCCAAGGAAATAACGGGAATCTCATTGTCTCCAACTCAACACCACTACTCTGGTCTGGCTGTTAGTGCTGCCAGCCTGCACAGGCCCTTCATGGGGTGCTCCTTTGTTGTCTTACCCTTCTTGAACTCACCAACCACCACCGCACCCAGGAGAACAATACCATTAAAACACAAAGCTGATCCTGACACAACCCTGCTCCTCAAAGTTCATAAACTTTAACCCATGACCAAAACAGCCTGGCCCGACACCGGCGTGCAGCCTGCCTCGCGTATTACCCTGTCTCCTGTTCCCGTTTCTGGTCATGCTCCAGCCACACTGGGAACTTTTTAGTTCCTCTTTCTGACTTGGGCCTTCATGCACACTGTTCCCTCTGTCAGGAACTGCTGGCCAGGTTAATTCCTGCCCATCCTTCAGGCCTCCCTCAGCAAAGCTATCCCAACCCCCACCCTCCATCAGGTGCCCCTGCTGTACCCTCTCGAGGCATCCTGGATTCTCCCACACCGTTTGCAGTTAAATATTTGCTGGTGTGACTGCTAATGGCTAGTTCACCTGTACTGAACTCCATGAGAAGTTTTGCTAACCTCTGGCACAAAGTATGTATGCATTATTTCTTGATGAATGAACCCATGAAATTCAAGTCACCATCTAAGTGGCCTGGAGCTCTTTGCATTCTGAGATAACCCACCAGAAAGTTATGTTGCTCACAGTTGAATTTTGTAAGGTAATTTATTAAGATTTTCTTACAGCCGAGGGGAGCATGTGTTGATGCCCTTTAAAAACATCTTCTGCAGTAAGGGTACTGTATCACGATCTGCAGTGTTAGATTTCTAGGCCTGCTGGGACTTGCAGCTGAGCCAGGATCATTTTCTGAGAACATTTCTGGCCCTGCCTGCGGGAGCGCTGGCCTACTGACAGAACCAGATGTGTGCAGGTTACTGCCTGAGGCGATGCCGCTGTGGGACACCGGGCAGGATGCTCTCTGGGCTCTTGTACCTCCTTGGCAGCTCTCCTTCTACGCTGTCTGATGCCCATCATCGGCTATAAACACCGGCGCAAATTTTAACTTCCTTTAGAAGTTTTTCTGGTGTAACCACTCAACATGCCCCAGCACCCTCTCAGGTTTCGCTATCCAACTCTAGATTTATATGTTGGCTCCTCACTTTTTTTTCTGTACCCTTTAATGTGGGAGGAAATCTCCCCCACTGAGTGCCTCCCCTAATGCCTAAGTGTGGGTAGAGACTTTCAACATATTCCACAGTTGAGTATGGGCCATGGTAACTTCCTGCAGGGCTGAGGCAGACCCTCTGCAGTGCTCATAGCTACTGCGACCTGAACTTTCTCTTGGGCTCCCAAGTCCTCTGACAGTGGACCTTGGGGGTGGAGGCTCATCTCTGTATGGCCGCCATCAGCGGGCCCCAGTCACGTCACACTGGCGTGAGGGGCCAAGTCCAGAATCTCAGCTGGATACACCCCACAGGGCCCAGAGGTGCTGTAATCCCTTTAATGTGATTATGTGGGGAAATTCTTCTGGAAACTCAGATGATGACTTAATCATCACAGCAAGTAGAAACGTGCATTCTATGTTCTTTCTGGGGACAAACCTCTTTAAAAATAAACTTGAAAGGATTCTTTCATAATGCTATTTAAAAAAAAAAAAGGGAGTTGAAATTTCCTTTCCTCTCTCAGCCCGGAAGCAGGCATCAGTGTCTGCAGTGTACTGGGGGCAGTCCAGAGGCCTCCCTTTGCACAGATGCCCAGTACTCACTCCGAGACCGAGGGAGATGAGTGCGCCACCTGTCCACAGGTGGCCTCACCTGCTCAGACCCTGCTCAGTGAGGGTCCCAGAGCTCACTCAGCTAACGTCTGGAGGGACTGTGTGAGTCCCAAACTCTACCCAGAGGTAACAACAGACTGTTAAGCCACGGCACTCTGTTCTGGTTAGGAAAAACCCCAGCCCCGCCACCAGTGAAACACCCCACACACGCATGCTCCGATATACTTAAGTGAGGTTCCTACAGGTGACCCCTCCCAACAGGCACAGTCCTGGCTGCAGGCCTGGGGCTCGGCCACACCGTCGCCGGCAGCCACCTCCTCAGGGTGGTCCCTACTGAGTAAGAGGCGCTGTTGAATCTGCCTGTGGATGTCCAGCTGCAGCCTACACATCTGCTCTTGCAGCTCACTGATCACATTCAGAACTGACTGTAGGAAGGAAGAGAAAGGAGAAAAAGCACTCAGGGTCAGTCAGCTCTCAGACACCAAATTCCCTAAGGGAGCAGCACAAAAGGAAAAAAGAAAGGAAGGGTATAGAGGGTGAGCAGCAGGCGGCACCCAGAGGGCACTATTTGTGACCCTTGCTCTCTTTACAGGAACCGACAAGCATGGCACTTTTCCTGGCCCATCCCTGGGCCAGCCTTGTGGTCTGAACAAACACCTGGTAGCTCCTTGTGTATGGGGTGGGGGGTGAGGGGGATGCTTGCATGTCAACATCTGAGGCACAGCATCTAGCCACAGCGGAGGCAGGGGCACATATAGACACACACCCTCATACACGCCCCCATGCTTCACACGGCAACTCCCCCCCAAAACACGCCAGCCCCTGTGTGCAGCTGACACAGGGCACATGCCATGCTCATACACGCTAATATGCCTCCAACCCTAAACTCTCCCTCACACACTACACCAAACCCTACTCCTTCGTTTCCCACTGCAAACCTGACTCCCCTGTAGCCTTAAGAACGCTGTGGCTTTTTATGGCAACTTTGAGAATAACTGCAATCCTTGGAATTCACAGCTACTCAGTTGTGGATCCTTCACTAACAGTTCACCTGGCCTTTCCTTTATCTACTCCACAGACATTTAGTGCCACTCTTGCAGTGACCAATGGCACTCACAGGTGAGTGGGGACAGACACACAAAATAACAATCACAACAGCTAGCTAAGAAAACCATAGGGCTTTCAAGGAGCAGTGAGTGACTCTGCCTGGGTCAAGAGGAAGGGATGGGACAAGTCTCAGTGACATCGAGCAGCCACATTCTAGACCCTGTGCCTGGTGCAGGAGTAAAGGAGATGAGGCATCATGGCCTGGGGAGCAGATGATGATGCCACTCGTGATGGAAAGGAACCCAGAGGTTGGGGAGGACTGTGAGCCATCGATGGTCAGGGACAGAGATTTAAGGAGACAGCTGGCAGTAGAGTAGAACAGAGGTGGGGGGACAGCAGCCAGTAGAACTGTTTAGCCCCCTTTCTATCCACCTTTACCAACATCCTCAGCACTCACATCTGGTGTTGAGAGGTCTGCCCCCGGCACCATGGGTACTAGCCAGGCATGCTGCAGGAGGGTGGCCAACCCCAACAGTGACAGTGTTATCTAAAAGAAGAACAGCTGCCACTCCATATCATGTCATTCTATAAATGTCCCCCCTTTTTTAAAGATTTATTTTTAGAGAGAGGGGGAGGGAGGGAAAAAGAGAGGAAGAGAAACATTGATGTGAGAGAGAAACATCAATTGGTTGCCTCTCGTACATGACCCAACCAGAGACCGAACCTGTAAGCCACACATGTGCCTTGACTAGGACTCAAACCAGCAACCTTTTGCTTTGTGGGATAATGCCCAATCAACTGAGCTACACTGGTCAGGGCTATATATCCCCTTTTCAAATGTAGAAGGGAAGCTGAGGGTCTGTGGGATAGTTTAGGGCTGAAAGGGTACTGGGCTAAGGCCCCCACGCCAGCCTGTCTCTTCTCCAGTGATGCCATTTGGACTGGGAGAGCTTATGACATTGTCACAAGCAGCCTCTGGCCTTCCAGTCCCTCTCCCCTTGAACAAGCTCACCTGTTTTAACTCACAGACAGCCCCAGATTGTCCTCCCTCAGAGTTATCTGTCTAATAAGCTATTTCCCTATGGAGACCAGAGGGTTGGGGTGAAAAGTCAAGGTGACCCTTGTGGGCCTGAGTAAATGCCCAGACCCCAGACCTTTACCTTCCTTTACTGCTGTTGGTGTCTGAACCCTGATAGACTCTGACTCTTGGGCTAGACTATACCTGCCCTCTGAGTTCTCACCTACAGGCCCAGTGCAGACCCTGGGCTCTGATTTGGTCTTTGTTCCATGAGCTTTGAGTTCTAAACCCCTTGCTGCCTTAGCTCAGATGCCTGACAAGGACAGAGGATTCCTGCCTGCCTGTCTTCAGCCACTAAGAGTCACAGTCCAGCTCTCTGTCTGCTACCCTTGGTCTTGGCCATCACTGGAACAAACTAAATAGGAAAAAACCATCTGTATTCAGTTCATGCTTTTTCTTCTGAGAAGTCTCAAGCTTTTGGAGTTTTCACTGTCCTAGGATGACCTATGAGGACTGAGAAGCTGGAGTAGGAGGAGTTACAGAGGAAGGAGAGGAACAGGAATCAACAGCCCCAGGCGGAGGGCTTGGCTAAACACAAAGAGAAAACAAGTTGGGGGTTCAGATAGGTTTCCAGGTGAAAAACAGGAAGTTAAGGGAGATCTTCCCCAATGGCCTTGATTTTCTCTCTAGAGAGGTCAAAAAGATGCCTCCTAAAAGGACACGGTGAAGCGACAGGGGATAAGGATTTAGAAGTCACTGGGAGGCGTGAGAAAAGGAAGGTCAGGCATGGGCAAAGCAATACCAAGGAGAGGGCTAATGTGGTTGAGGCTGGAAATCAATTAGCATGGAGTTTTATTTTTTTGTTTGTTTTGTTTTTTAACATCAAATCCTGTAACCAAAACCCTGGGGCAGCAGGAAGGATGGGAGGCTAATCAAAGATGGAGTTGAAAACGATTCCCAAGGTCATTACTAGCCTGCATCTCCCCAAAGAAGGAGACTCACCCTGCCATGTCCAGCTAAGCTATGACAGGTGATATCATGACACAGCGAAATGTGCACAGACGTTGAACTTGTACAGACCTAGGTTTCATGCCAGCCTGGCACTTTTTTCTGTGTGACTTGGTGAATTATGAAACCTTTCCAAATTTAGTTTCCAAATTTGTAGAACGAGGGTCTCACTACCTCATAGGGTTGTTGGGAGGATTAAGTCAAGTGACATTAGGTACATCACCTGGCATGGTGTCTGGCACAGGGGAGGCAGTGAGAAATGTGAGTTCACTTCCTTCACTGCTTCCCCTGTACCATCAACTGACTTATAAGACATGAACAAGAAAAACTAGGAAAACGTTAGGAAAGACCTAGCGCTCATGGGTCATGGTTAAGGCCCATGTGACACTGATTCCTGACAACAAAAGCCCAGTGGCCCTGCATGCCCTCGCACACGCACTCAGTCCTGTTGCCCTGCCTATCCTCAGGCCTGTTCTTCTCCCTTACACAATTTTCTAGAAATCACTGTCTTCTCACTCGTTTTATTCCCTCCATCAATAAACCTGTCAAACGAGGATGCTGCTGTCCCTGATTTTTACCACCTCATTCCCTGCGCCCACTATACAGGTAGACAAGCTGCCACCACCACCCCTGGGGTACCGTGCTCCCTCAGTGCTGTCCTCCTGGTCAAATCCAAGGCATATTATCTGTCTGCAAACTGCTCGGCTCCCTCTTACCCTGGTTCCTGCCCCACCTTACCTTCAGTGATTCTGCACTACCAGGTTCTTCTGATCTCTTTTACTCTTTTTCTGCCAACCTATCTATCCCTCCAAGTACCTCAGAGGTAGCATGAGAGGAGTGCGTTTTCAAAGGGGCGTGTACAAACATAGAAAGGACAAAGGGAAGTGCCCCTGCACTCACAGCACCAGGAAGGGCAAGCCCCGCTCCGAAGGACAGTGCCCAGGACAACAGAAAGACATTTCGTTAAAAGTTATGTTCTCAATGAGGTCAAAGAAAGAATGGGCTCAAGTCCACGGACGCCTCTGATGGGTGCAAAGGACTTAGGACAGCAGTCCCCAAACTTCTTGCTATAAGCAAACTTTCAGGAATCATCAGAAATCATTAAAAAGTGATTTTTAAGAATTCCAGTGTCACCTGATCCATTTTGTTTTTCTTTGGCTTCCTGTTGTCACAATGTCAAGAACTTCTACATCGGCATCCAAATTATAGGCTAAAAATGCCACACAAGCAGAAGGGCTCAGGGCACATTACTGTTACTCTCTACAGAAAAATCTTTCAAGAGTGTCTTTAGCCCTGTCTGGTGTGGCTCCAAGTATTGAGTGCCAGCCTGTAAACCAAAGGGTTGCTGGTTCAATTCCCAGGCAGGGTGCATGCCTGGGTTGTAGACCAGGTCCCCATAGGGGGCACGCAACAGGCAACCAAACACTGATGTTTCTCTCCCTTTCTTCTTCTCTTTCCCTCTAAAAAATAAATAAACACAATCTTTTTTTTTTTTAAGAGTGTATTTAGATACTAATATAGTATACGAGGCAGGGCAAAAATAGGTTTACAGTTGTGAGTACATGAAACACAATTTATTCTTTTATTATTACTTATTGTGTTATTCTCCATACCCACAGCTGTAACCCTAATTCCACCCCACCCTGTGGACACCTGTAGTCACTTGGGTGCTAGTACGCCCAGCTCTACATTCACCCCGTGCTCCCACACCCTACCCACGAGACTGCTCCGGACAATGTTTTGAAGGCCTCACTGGAGCGAGGGCGGACCGGGCCTACCGCCACAGGACGCGTTCCGGCCAAGCCAGTTGAGGGCAGTCTGCTGTAACTCACTCTCCATGGACACGGGCCTCTACTTTGTCCTCTAGCCTCTCACAAATCATCACAGGGTTGACCCAAACTCTACGCTAAGTTGTGTAAAACCCGTCTAGCTTTCTTTGTCATATAAAAGGAGGAGGAGGAGGGAGAGGGGGATGAAAAGGAGGAAGAGGAGGAGGAGCCTTACTTTTGGTTTTTAAACAAATCACTGGATTCCTGAAAGTTTGCTTATAGCAAGAAGTTTGGGGACTGCTGTCCTAAGTCCTTTGCACCCATCAGAGGCGTCCGTGGACTTAAGCCCATTCTTTCTTTGACCTCATTGAGAACATAACTTTTAACCAAATGTCTTTCTGTTGTCCTGGGCACGGTCCTTCGGTGTGGGGTGTGTCCTTCCTGGTGCTGTGCGTGCAGGGGCACTTCCCTTTGTCCTTCCTCTTTGTACACGCCCCTTTGAAAACGCACTCCTCTCACGGTACCTGAGCTATTTCTTTTTATCGGTATTATTTGTGAGATTGTGCCATCAGAACTATATTATTTTAAAGTAGTTCCATGTTCTTGAGTCATCTTCTAATTTGTTTCTGAACTTTCAAAGTTATGATTTGCATTGTGCATGACTATCTATGAATAATTTTTTCCTCCCTGTCATGAACTCTCAAATGACAATGACCTCTCTTTCTCAAGGTACCCATCACTTTTATTGCGTAAACCAGCTTCTCCCTTTGCTTCAACATTAGAGTTAGACTGGTAGTTTTCCCAGTTTCTTTATCGGCCCTCTGGGTAGAAACTATAAAAAGGGGGAGAAGGGACCAAGAGGCAATTCAAAGACTTCAGTGTTTAGCTGGAGATTTTTAGGAGCTCTCCAAACCACGGCTGCCTTCCATCACTGCCCCTTGTCTGCCTCAGTCAGTCTGGGGGCAGTACCAGGAGTGTCTTCCCCTCCTCTGCTCAGTGTGACCAGGTGGTATGCCCCAACTTGGCTGGGACACTGTCCTTTCATCCTCCCCACCCGTGAGGCATTGCCATTGTCCAGCATGTCCATCCTCAGGTTTGGCATTTCAACTTTTTTTTTTTTTTAATTCTTTATTTTATTGATTAT
>PVIA01007836.1:0-78573 GCA_004024845.1 Tonatia bakeri
AAAATTCTTTTAAATTTTAGATTCTACAAGGTCTGTCCGGAAAAAGTCCAGTCATTGTTAATGTAACAAGAACTGGTATTACCTGGCAGCCAGGGAGAGTGGATTGGAATGCACATGTGTGAGCAATGAAGACTTCACTGTACTAGTCTGTGGACAGTAGACGCTGTTGAGTGAGCATCTGTGTTCTGTGGCCATCATATTCAAAATGACTGAGCGAGTAGAGCAACGAATCTGCATTAAATTTTGTGTTAAGCTTGAACATTCCTCAGCCGAAACTATTCGAATGATTCAGAAGGCTTTTGGGGATGATGCAATGAGTGCAGCACAAATAAAAGTGTGGCACAAACGCTTCAAAGATGGTCGAGAATCTGTTGAAAGCGATCCACGTTCCGGAAGGCCTGCAACAAGCAGAACACCTGAGAATGTTGAACGTGTGCGGGCTGCAATCAACAAAGACCTCCACCTGACAGTGCGAGAACTAGGAGCTGATCTGGGGATTCCCAAAACTACCGTGTCTGAGATTTTGACACGGGATCTTCGCATGAAACGTCTTGTGGCATAATTCATTCCATGGCTTCCACTACCAGAGCAGAAGGAACTACTGCTGCGGTTGCAAACGACTCGCCTCAAACCACTACCAGCGTACCAGATTTCCTCAAGAAGATCATGACCAGAGATGAATGGTGGGTGTAGGTCTCTGATCTAGAAACAAAGGCCTGACCTTCCAATGGAAGGTGTCAGCCATCACAAGTTGATGTTCCAGGGCAAAGGGTAAGGAGTACTACCTCAGTGTTCTTCCTTGAGAGAAACAATACGATGAAAACAGCCACAGCTCTGGGCAACTGGTGGTTGGCAGCTTCTACGGGACAACATGCCTGCTTATGCATCAAGACTCATGCAGAGTTCTTTTGGTAAAACATCGACTCAGCCCTTCTATAGCCCACATTTGGTACCCTGTGACTTGTGGCTTTTCCCAAAACTAAAATCACCTCTGAAAGGGAGGAAATTTTCAGACCATTGATAAGATTCAGGAAAATATGATGGGGCAGCTAATGGCAATTCCAACAATGGATTTTGCAGAGTGTTTTGAACAGTGGAAGAGATGCTGGATTAACTGAGGTCCTAAGGGTCCTACTTTGAAGGGGACTGAGGCATCATTGTCCTATATACAGTATTTCTTGTATCTTGTGTCTTTCAAAAAAGTCTCAATTTTTTCCATAGCGAATGGCTGGATACTTTCTGGACAGACCTCATAAATATGCGTCTAATATTTTTTTCTGTTTTCATTCAGGAGAGAAGAGGAGCCTCACCTTAATTTTTGGCAGCTGGCAATGCTTTTTGAGTCCTTTATTTGAGAGGGAAAGTTTGTAAAGTGATGTTATTTTTTGAAGATTAATAATTGCCCTTTGGCGTAAAGGGGAAAGAGGAGGACAGAACTGCAAATTCACGGGCATGGCTCCAGATCTATATTGACTAATAGACTAATAGAATGTTCCAATGGCCTCGTGGCCCATTTAAGTTTATAAGGAATTGCAGGATGCACTTTAGTGTGAGAAGGTTTATTAGAACAGTATGGTCCATGGACCTAGACATCTCGGAGAATTTTTCAGAATACCTGAGGTAAATAGTGGAAAAAAGATGATACTTGGCCTTTTTAAATCCTTTGGTTTTTTAACTGAACTGCTGAACAGAAAGCAGGAGCCCATGGGAACCTAGGTATCTTTATTAAAGATCCATTTTTAATGTACTTATGAATTGTAATAAAGGTGACTATACATTACGCATATTAGTGTGGATTTTTGTGTGGATGTGTGATTGGCGTCAGCCAAAAGAAACCCATGAAAGGAGTAGTACAGCAATTAATGCCTAAAGTCTCCTTAGCTCTTGTCTGTCCTGTGTTATCCTCTTGCGCTCTTTGTGTTTAACTTGATGTTGGCACTTAACCATGGGGAAGATTCAGTTAGACCAGTCCTTACCTTCAGTTTCCTATGATGTACAGGCAACTAGAAGATTGGGTGTAAGTGGTAGTCACGCAGCTGTTAGACAATTTAAACCTGTTGTTGGCATCTGAGTGGCAGACACCTGAGCCTGGGAGAAAATTGCCCTTGAGTGATGTGAGGATGAGTCACAATGGAAGCCTGGTCAAACCCTTGCACAGGCTGCTTACACTGAGTGGCAGTGATAGGCACTGCAGGATGGGGGCTAGCAGGGAACCATCTGGAAGGTAGAGTCTAGACCCTAGTGGGGCTGAGTGAACATGGTATGTGGAGGTAGAACAACCATGAGACCATTGAGGTCAGGTTTAAGGGAAGTGGGTGAATTTGGGGTCTTGAGTGGTGGGCCATGGGTCAAACTGATGGAGAGTTTTACAGTTCGTATTCAGGGCCAGAGGATAAATTTGGGAGTGGGAGCTATTTCATGACAGCCATAATTATGGAGCGTGAGCTAGGAGAGCTTTGTTAGGTTTTTAAACAGGTTATCTGCCTAAAAAGCAGCACTTGCAATGCTTAGTTATAAGCATCTGAATATTAATCCGTACAACTCTAAAGTGGGTATTAATCTAAGCCCGTGTCAAATGAGGAAATGAACAAATAAATTCCTCAAATCCACGAATAGTGGAACTTTGCACAAAGGCATCAAATCCCTGCAGACTTGCTGGGAGGAGGTCAGATGCGAGGTAGGATTGTGTTGACCCAGGACCAGCCCGGTGTGCAGCTCATCTTGGTGTCACCGTACACTGTCTTTGGAGTGCTTGGTGTAATGTTCACCTTTTCTCTACAACCAGAGATGATTTAAGTGTTTAGTGCAAATTCTTAGCAAAGCTCTGTGGGAAGGAAATACACATTTCTCTTTCTGGTGTCCAAGTATAGCTGAAGCAAAACTGTCAGCAGGGAGTCTAGGCCCCACCCTACCTGCTAAATTTTGTCTTGAAACCTACCTGTCTAGACTCTGAACAGGTTTTTCTGGCCTTATCCTGCATGTCAGCAAGTCACTGTTCCCAAACTAGGAGTCACATTGCCTAGGTTTGAATTGCGATGCCACCAGCTGTCCAGGTGACCTTGGGCAAACTACTTAATCTGCCTGTTTTCCTCACCCACAGAATGGGGATGATTAAAAGTACCTACCTCGGATTATAATGAGAAATGAGTTAATATCTGTAAAAAGCTTACTCAGTCTCATAGTAAATACAATATCAAATAACATTCTTTGACTTCTAGAGCAAACAACTAAGGATATAGTATCCAAAATAAGCCCGGCTTATATCACTCAGAGCCACCCTACCTTTCCAGGAGAGGTAAAAGGGGAGAATTGTAATTAGTAACTTACTCAGGATCATCTAACTAGTAAGTGGCAAAACCAGGTTTAGACTAAACTACAAAACCCTGTCATAGTACAGCATTAAGGCAGTGTGGTAAAATAATGCACAGCATTTCATCTAATACTCCACGAGCCTCTGTAAAGCAGGTACACTTTTTGTGCCCATTGTACAGATGAGGAAACTGAAGTTGGAGTATCTGAGGGACTTACCCAAGTTATGCAGCCAGCTAGTGGCAGAGCGTGAATAAGGCAATTGACTACAGTACTTGTATTTAACCTACATCATTACACCTCAAAACTTCCCACCTAGTTTAAACCACAGAACTTTTTTGCCCTAACCTAATGTAACCACTATACCATAAAAACTCAGTTTAATGAATTATAAACCTATGATATACCCAGATTTACTTGACTCTGGAAAGTACTAAACTGAAGAAGATGAGTACAGTCCTGGGCATCGAAAGCCCTCCTGTGGCCACGTCTCCCTCTTTCACCCCTTCTTGTCTTTGTGTGTATCTTTTCTTGTGATGGAACATGACAGTCCCTAACATTTGATGAGTACTTGCACGTGCTAGGCATTTAGTCGTAACAGCTCTGTGTGGCACAGGAGCTTTTATTAAGTCTGTTTTATACAAAAGGAAGACAAAGTTAGATGATTTGCCAAAGGCCGCGCAGAATGGACTTCAAGGTCAGAGTCTTTAGAGCAGTGGTCCCCAGCGTTTTGGGCACCAGGGACTGGTGTCATGGAAGACAATTTTTCCACAGACCTGGGGTAGGGGGATGGTTTAAGGATGATTCAAGCGCATTACATTCAAGCCCACCTACTGCTGTGTGCCCCTTGTCCTAACAGGCCCAAACTGGCAGTGGTCCACAACCCAGAGGTTGCACCTGACACCTTGAGCATTCCATCATGATCATTAGCATTCTGATGTGATTATTTTTCAATTGATGTCCATCTAACCTAATAGTTGGGACATCCTCAAGGAATAGGACCAGATATATAAGCTCGATACTTAATAATGTACCTGGCATGTAGCAAATGCTGGTCGATTGTTGTTTTTCTGTGTTGTTCTACTTGTACGTTAGTTTTTAAATATTTAGAAGTTTTCC
The DNA here is from genome assembly GCA_004024845.1 of Tonatia bakeri. NCBI lineage: Eukaryota > Metazoa > Chordata > Mammalia > Chiroptera > Phyllostomidae > Tonatia > Tonatia bakeri. Next base: position 4,429 of record PVIA01007836.1, read on the forward strand.
GAAGATCTTTCTGTGATTGGTTTCAACTTTAATTCCATTGTAATCTTAAGAATATGTTTTGTATTACTTGAATCCTTTTGAATTTACCAAGATTTGTTCTATGACCCGGAATATGATCTTTGGTAAATGTTTCACATGCACTTGGGAAGCACATGTCATTGATTGTTGTCTGAAGAAAGCAAGGTGAAGTATGAAGAAAGGTAAAGGTTTCTATAAATGTCAGTAGGTTCAAATTGGTTGCTTCAAGTCTACTACATGCTTGCTGTTTTTCCGCCTATGTGTTCTATCAACTCTTGAGAATGGGTTATTGACATTGCCAGCTATAGCGGTGGATTTGTCTATTCTGGATGTTCTATCAGTTTTGGCTTCATGTATTTTGAAACTCTGTTATTAGTTGTATATATGTTTAAAATAAAAATTGATATTTGGGTTCAAAGAAGGAAAAGCTAAGTGGGGCCAAGGAAGTCTTCATGGAGATGGAAACTGAATTGAACCTTAAAATGTGTCAAGAATTCAGCTAGGTAGGAAGAAACGCACCTGGTAGGAGAACAGCCCAGATAAAGGTGAGAAGGTGGGAATGATAATGGGTACCTTCAGAGTACAGTGCTGAGGGTAAGGGGGCCATTTGCCACCTGATACGGCAAGCACAGCACCAAAGAAATTTCTAGGCTCTTGAAGATTTCTAAACAGGGCAAGGTCTCACAGCCATGACTTAGGGAGACTAACTTGGAGATAATGGTGAAATGAAATGGAGGGGAAGAAATGAGAGGTGGGAGCTGAGGCCAGGAAAGTCGTGCTTCCAACCAGAAGGGCAGACAGAAACATGAAGAAAAGAGGGGAGAGAGGAAACAGAAAAGGTTTGAATCTATGCTTCTCAGAGAACCCTAACTTTGGTGGAAGGATGAAGGTGCATGGGGAGGGGATCTAGATCCATGGGTGCTGGGTCATCTGGGTAGGGATGTAGGACTGCAACTTAGTATGGAGCTCAGAACCAGACTGGATGGACTGCCCTCTCATTTAAAAAGTGACGGCTAGCTCCGAACAAGAGCTCTGCCCCCTCCTGCTACTTAACATGATGACTCCAGAGAACATCTTTAACCTCTCTGAACCTCATTTTTCTCATTTTTCAACTGTCAAGAGGCTTTTGAAAGGAACAAATGTGCTAAAGAACATGGGTGGACATGTTTTTGTAGTTTAAAAAGTAAAGGTTTTTACAAAATAGGTGATAAATATCATTTTTATAATTACATTAAGCCATGTGAATGAGTAAGATCTTGGAGGAAGACAGCAAAGAGAGATCAGAAATCCCAAGGCTTAAACTTGGAGAAATTTCACGGTACTATATCATCCAAAGGAGGAGGTCGTGATGGAGGCAGAGGTAAACTTGAAGAGGTAAGAGATCCTCAAGATGGGCAGTATTTTGGGGTGGGCTCTGCAGAGTAAAAGAAATTCAATTGGTAAATACTCATCAAAAGTGTCCATCTGTATGGGTGATAGAATGACTTTCAGAGTCAGAATCAACATGAAATAGAGAAAATACCGACTGCAGTGGTCACTGCCCTGACCTGGGAAACCACCCAAACGATCAAATGGCCACAGAGGTCAGCTCAGGGAACAACTGAAATCCTCACAAACGGTTTGTGTCCATCCTGAAGAATGAGAGGGTCTTGTGTTAATAAGAGAGGGTCATCTGCTTGGTGCCCATTTTTTTTTCTCCAGACCCCCATCCCCAAGTCACACCCTCTTCTTCTTTCTAGTCTGCCTCCCTCACTCCGCCCCCCACCCCCAACTCTTGGTTTCCCCTTCCCGCAAATCCATTCTCCATTCTGTTCTAAAGCAAAAATCTATTCATGTCACTCCCGTGGTCAAACCCCTTCCATAGTTCCCTATTGCTTCAGGCCTGAGGCTGCACTCTTGAGGCACACACGGCTGTGTCACCCCCTCTTCCGTCACCCCCACAGGCACTCTGCTCCAATCAGACCTTAGCCGTTTCCTGGCTCCTTCGAGTTAACTCGGGAAGCCTTTCCTAAGTCCAGGCTGAAGCGGATGCCCCTGGGCGTACCCTTATCATAGCTCCTCCTTGTAGTCTGATTTCTCATCTTTCTCTTAATGGACAGGGAAGATCAGTATCTCTTTTCTTTGTACAGTCCCCTCCACACCAGATTTTCCTAAAAAAAAAAAAAAACCACTGTTTTCAAGTGGTATTTGTGGTTGTCAGTCCACTTGTCCTGATATGGGAGTCTCCAAAATATAGACCCACTGAACCGGCGAGTACCGTGGAGAGCTTGGACTAGAGCTCCCTATGGGGAGCCTGTCACTTGCACTTCCCTCGGAAACCGCCAGGGGCCGCTGGGCTCTTTGTTTTCCTTTTTGGCCCGGGTCAGGGCCAGAGGCCTGCAGAGCGCATGCTCTGGGGCAGTTCGCGGCCCAGCCAGTGAGCCGAAGAGTTCCTTGTAGCTTGACCTGAACCGAGGTAGGTCGCGCGCACCTCCCAGGAGAAGGGTCCTGGAGAACAGCTGTCCCTGGGTAACCAAAGCTGGAGCACTGGGGGTCCTCGGAGGGCCGGGGCTGTTGTTTGCGGGCGCCGGGTCTCTCGGCGACGGCTCCACGTGAAGCCGGGCGGAAGGAAGGCAAGGGTGTGGGTGCGCGTGTCTCCGGTCCCTCCGGGGCGGCGGGAGCGGGCCGGGCCCCACCTCGCTTGAGCGAAGGCCAGGTGGCCCCTTTGCCACCGCGCCTCTCATTCCGGGCTGCTCTGCGCAGGCGGGAGATTCAAACGGCCCAAGCGCGACTGGCCGGGGTGCGCGTGGCCGCGGTGACCTCGGCGCAGCGCGTGGACCTGCTTGCCTTGCTGACTCGAGCCGGCTGCCCTGGGGGGTGGAGGGTGGAGTGCATTTCTGGGGCGGGAAAAGTGATTTTGTTCAGCCTTCGTTTGGAGAATTCAGTTTGCAGTCTGGGGAAGGAATCTTGACCGGCATGGATCTGCTTTAGTAGCTGGACGGCAGGCTTGGGAGGGTCAGCTGCAGGGAAGGAAATCCCAGCATCAGAAGGCACCAAGACTGCTGTTGGCCAGTTGGGGAGATGTGCTGTGAACTCCGTATCAGCTCATTTGTCAACAGATTATTTACTGGCTGTCTGCCCCGTGCCGCACTTGCAGGGCTGGTGAACAAGGGTGAGAAAGGCCCTGTGTGGCCTTTAAAGAGCTCCCGGTCTGCTTGGGGAGACCCATGTGGGACCACAATTACATAAGGGCCAGTGTGATCATTGATGTATGCCGCGGAGCCAGGGGCACTGCCGCTGGCAAGTCATTCATTCATCAAAGAGTAATTGAGGTGCTCCAACCAAGTGTGACTCTGGTGTCCCAGCATAAGTTGAGTGTATGGTGTGTTACACAGGAACTCAGTGGGTGTCACCCAACCCTTCCCAGGAGGGTCAGGGATGGCTTTCCAGGTGAGGTGATGCTTGAACCGGCTTTTAATGGACCTGTGGAGTTATTCAGGCAGACTGGGGGTGGAGGGATTAGGGTGACCCAGGTGGAGGGAACGGCACATGCAAAAGCATGAAAGCTCAGGTGAGTGTGGCAGTCAGGGATCCCACAGGTGTTTGAGTCTGACTGGAACACAGGGTACTGTGAGGGGAGTAACAAGGTGGTGGATCTTGAAGGGTCTCAGGTGCAAGACCAAGGAACACTGGGTAGGAGTGGAAGAGGCAGAGGTGGTTTCATGCAAGAAGGGCATTGGAATGGAGTCTGGAACAATGAATTAAGGATTTCATGCTCATGTTTCCAACACATCTCAAGAGCAGGAATCCTGTTTAGCTTTGCAACTTACTAGTTGAACCCCCATGGGCCACTCACCCAACCCCCCAGTTACCAGTTTCTTTATGTGTAAAATGAAGGTAAGAGGCATGTGGTGAGAATTACTAATAGCTTATAGTTTTCACAAAGCAGCGGTTCTAACTTCTGGTGGAAGATGTAGCCCCTTTCCTTCTGCAGAAAATAAACATAAACCCAGGCACAGCTCTGTATACAAGGGGGATCCCCTGATGAGGAACTCTTGGGGTAAAGTACCCCAATACTATGCTTGTCACATAGCAGGAGTCCAGCAAATGCTTGTTGACATATGAGCCTCTGTCCTCCCTTTCCTGGGGATTTTTCTCACAAAGAGATTCTTCAGACTCTGGTTTGGGCAGCCAGGTGTCTGCCTGCTGACACTGGGGGTCAGGAAGTGGTGGTAGGGACAGCTGCTATGGTCAGACAGGACTTTTGTCTCCCTTTGCAGAAATGAAACTGGTAAGGTTACAGGGGGGCACAGCAGGAACGCCAGGACCCTGGTAGACGGTCTAGTCTGATATGCCTGCATTCATCACATGAAGAAACTGAGGCTCAGAGAGGAGTGGGAAGGGGGAGCTCTGGCCCTGGTGGGGAGTGGGCAAGAGACTGCCATTTCATCCCACCCCTGTGTGGCCTGGGGTGCCTTACCCTGAACCTCAGCTTTCTTATCTGTGAAGCCAGGGTGATGGATCACACCTCAGAAGGCAGGTGTGAGCATTCTAGGAGAGGTGACTCTCTGACTTTTAATTATTTGGGACTGTGTCTCACTTTTCTCCCAGACTGTGAGCTCCTTGAAGATGGAAGTTGCATTTGTCTATTGGGTGGTGATGGTGGGAGACAAAAGACTCTACTTATTCCCAGACCAGACACTCACTGTCTGGCTCAGAAAACACACTTAGAGCAGTTAGAGAGGGAGTGCGCACAAAGGACTATTTGTGTACCAGGGGACACAGGTGGGGAATGGGTGTAAGGCTCCACCTTTGAGGAGATGCCCTCTCATCCCCTGCCCTGCTCTAGGGCTGCTTGCAGCAGCCCTGCAGTGCCCAGAGACCTCCATCTGAGAGATGAGGATTCTCAGGCTCAGAGAAGTCAGGTCTGTTGACTCGGCAGCCAGTGCTCAACCCCCCTGCAGCAGGCAGTTACACCCATTGTCCTTCCCCACACCCTTCAGATTCTTCACTCGCCCGGCCCTCCCCCTTAGGCCCAGCTGTCCCAGTGTCTCCTCTCTGGTCTCACCGTCCTCTGCTTCTCAGCTGCCTTCTGCCCTCTGCTCCTTGTGTTTGGGGAAGCTCACGGGGGAGGGGGGGGAACCCTGGGGAGGCCTGCCCAGGCTGCCTCCACTCCTGCCCAGATCATGGCCTACCTTTAGCCAGCCTGTTGTTTTGTTTTATTTTTTAATCCATCAGATATATCTGGGTTCTATTCCTGGAGCTTCTTTACCGGCTGTGTGAACTTTGGCTGGTGAATTTACTTTCTGAGCCTCAGTTCTCTCAACTGTGAAGTAGGAGTGAGAGTGCCTTCTTCAGCTTGTCGCGAGAAGTAAAATGTTGTTGGGGTGTAGAAGACAGGAGTGGCCAGTTCCCAGAGAGGCTTATATTTTAAGGAGTAGATTTGTATGGTGGATAGACGTGTAAATAAAGTCATTATGGTCCCAAAGTTTGTCCTGATTTCTCTGGGAGAGAATGATTCCCTAAGGATAGGAAGAGGAATCCGAGGTGATTTACCAGTGGAGTTTAGAAGGTTTAAAAATGCAAATCTGATAAAGGCATTCTTCTTAAAACCTTCCTGTTTCTCTCATCCAGCTCTGGTTCCCTTGTGCCTTCTGACTACTCTCTCCAGCTGCAGCCTCTCTGGTGCCCCCAGGCCCCTGGACGCGGTACACTGTGCTGGGTGCTGTTGTCCCCTCCGGCTTTCTCTCCTGTTTCAGGTCTTAGCTTACATGTCAGCTCCATGACCACTCTCCTCCCTCTTTCCAGTTATTCTCTCTCTCTTTTTTTATTATGGTAAAGTATACATAACATAAAATTTATCATTTTAGCCATTTACAAGTGTACAGTTTGGGTAGATGTACAGCATCAAGTACACGTTCATTGCTGTGTGATCCCCAAGTTATCCTCTCATATAGCACCTTGTCTATCCTTCACACAGCACTGTCTGCAGTAATTTTTTCTTTCCCACTAGAACGTAAGCTCCAAGAGGACAGGGAGAGGGTTAGTGTTCTTTTTTTCTTGCTACCCCTAGCCCAAAGCCAATCAGTGGTAATAGACACTCAGTAAATATTTTGGAATGAATGAATGCTTCCATGTGTCGAATACAGCAGGTCATGGAATAATGATGTTTCATTCAACATTGTTTCATTATAATGCTGATGAGACACTACAGTCAGTTCACTTAAAGTCACAGGACCTATGGACGATATTGAATGTGGAGTTACTGTAGTTATTGTGTGCTTGGCACTTCAAAGTCTTTTTTTTTTTTAAAGTTGATTTGAGAGAGAGAGAGAGGCATCAATTTGTTGTTCTGCTTATTTCTGCATTCATTGGTTGATTCTTGTATGTGCCCTGACTGGGGATTGAACCTGCAACCTTGGCGTATCAGAGATGATGACTCTAACTGATTGAGCTGCCTGGCCAAGGTGGCCCTTCAAAGTTCTTTACAAAGATTTCATTTAGTCTTTCGTTGTGTATGTTTTATGTGTTATATGGTATATTCATACCTAAAAAAGTAAGCCAGAGAAAAGAAAGTATTATTAAGACAATCATAAGGAATAGGAAATTCATTTACAGTATTGCACATATTTATGAAAAAACCCCACATGTAAGTGGACCTGGGCATTTCAAGCCTGTGTTGTTTAATGTCAACTGTATTTAGTTTTTCTTTTCTTTTTGAAATGTTAGCTGTTGATCTTTTTTTTTTTGTTCTTTTTTTATCTTTTTAACTGTATTTAGGTTTATAAGAAAATGCCAAACAGTTTTCCAAAGTGACTGTACCATTTTGCATTCCCACCAGCAATGAACGAAAGTGCCCGGCCCTGACCAGCGTGGCTCAGTTGGTTGGGCGTTGTCCTCCTGTAAAGCGAAAGGTCTCTGTTCTGATTCCCAGTCAGGGCACAGGCCTGGGTTGTGGATTCTGTCCCTGGCTGGGACGGGGTGTGTACAAGAGGCAACCGACTGATGTTCTCTCACATGGATGTTTCCCTCCCTGTCTTTCTTCCTCCCTTCCCTTCTCTCTAAAAATAAATAAATAAAATCTTAAAGAAACAGAGAGAGAGAGTGGCTGTTGTTTCACATCCTCACCAGCATCTGGCATTGTCAGTGTTCCAGATTTTGGCCGTTCTAATAGATGTGCACTAGTACTTTTATTCAGTCTTGACGGCAGCCCTGAGAAGTAGTCACGGCATCACGAAGGCTGGGTGAACCAGCCGCAGCTCTGGCTGACGAAGCCAGTTTCCTCCGATCCCAGACAACGTGCATTTTTAGTGACGGAAGGGGGGTCTCAAAGAGGCGGGTTGGAGGGAGGATTCCCATCCTGGGAGAATAAAACTTGGGTGAAGCTCGGAGCTGCCACCTCATCAGAGTGAGAACTGGGCCAGCCACAACCTGTAGAAGTTCAACCTGCATGACCACTTCCCTATCTCCAGTACTCCATTCCCCTCCCTCAGCGTGGTCAGCAGAATGTTCCCCAGACTTCGGAGGCCATCTACTGTGTCCGCATACTATGGAATGAGGGCTAAAGAGGCTGAGGCTGAGGACCCGCTGGTAGGAAGGAAGGGGGAGGGGCCAGAGGGCATTGGCTGCTGGGTAGACCCACAGCTGAGCCTCAGAAGACTCTCAGGTAGAGCCTCTGCCCCTCATCTATGAAGTGGGGGAGCGGGGGTTAGGTCAGTTCAGAGGTCCACCTGAGCATTACCTGGGGCAGGCTCTAGACATGATGACAACACCGGTATTGATTTACTGAGCACTTATTATGTAATTATGCAGTATTAGCTCATTTAACCCTGTACATCACAGAGGTGTAGATACTATTATTCCCATTTTACTGAGGAGGAAACTCAATCAAGAAGAGAGTAAATAACTTTACTCCAGGTCAAACAGCTAGAAAGTAGCCAGGACCGTATTCGGGCTCTAGAGCCTCTCGGGGGCGTGCACTTGCTCGCTCTCTCTCTCTCTCTCTCTCTCTCTCTCTCTCTCGCATCCTCACCCAAGGATGTTTATTGATTTTACAGAGAGAGAGAGACAGACAGACACTGATGTGAGAGAGAAGCATCAGTTGGTTGTTTCCCACACATGCCCCACCTGGAGGTCAAACCCACAACCCAGGCATATGCCCTGACTGGGAACTGAACCGGCAACCTTTCAGTTCACAAGCCAACACTCACTCCACTGAGCCACACCGGCCAGCGCAATGTGTCTGCATTTATATTTCAAAAATAGGATGGACTTTTTAAAATCTGATTACATCATTTGGCAATGGTAAACATCTTCCTATTCAATAAAAAGATCTCTGAAAGCATCACTTTCAGTGGCTTCATACTGTTTCATCATGAATACACCATCTATTATCCAGCAGTTGAATATATTATTCAACTATTGAGCACATAGGTTGCTGTGTTTTGTTTTTGTTTGTTTGTTTTTTTAAAGATTTTATTTATTTTTAGAGAGGGAAGGGAGGGAGAAAGAGAGAGAAACATTAATGTACGGTTGCTGAGGGCCGTGGCCTGCAGCCCAGGCATGTGCCCTGACTGGGAATCAAACCTGCGATGCTTGGTTTGCAGCCCGCGCTCAATCCACTTAGCTACGCCAGCCAGGGGGCAGGTTGCTGTGTTTTAAAAAATGTTTTGAAGAATACAATAGAGATTATTTGTGGAACTTAATCTTGAGGTGTATTCTGTTCTTGTTCTTCTCAGACAGATTCTAAGAAGTGGAATTGCTGGGCAGTTCCTCTCGCCTTTTTTCAAGGTTTTCTTTTCTTTTTTTTAATGTTGCCTGATTAGAGGAGGAAAATAATTACCATTTGTGACATGGAGTATTTATTCGGGTTTTTCAGGACAGAAGGATGCCACCCAAGCGTATGGCTAAGAGAACGTCGCCCCCAGAAGATGCCCTCCTCAAAAGCAAGAAGGCAAAGAGTAAGCTGGCCTCTGTCTTGGTGTTGGGTGGCCTCTCGAAGCCCCCCAAATCTGGGACTGGGCTCCTTCCCCCTGACATTTAAAGCTCAAGGGCCCGGAAGTCCAGGAACTCTACCCAGGTGGAAAGTCTCCTGTAGGTCATTGAATCCCATCCTCTGGGAATCAAAAAGGTACAGAGACTTGTCTAAAAGCACTCAGGTAGAACTAGCAAAAAAAATCCTAAGGCTTTGTCCCAGGCAGTGATGGTTTATGGTTTAGACCACTGACTTTGAGGTGTGGGTTCAAGGCCTGGCTCTGCCACTCTCTAGGTGTATGACTTTGGGCAAGTATCTTAATCTTACTGAGCTTGGATTACCCCATCACAAAATAAGGGGCGAGAACAGTACGAACCTCACTGGGCTGTTGTAAAGAAAATTAGATAATGTCCTGCTACCGTTTGAGGGAGGTGGCTGTGGTCTCCTCTTTCCTAGAGGGAGGCAGGTAGGAGAGCTCCACCCCCAACCTGGGAAGGAGGAGTGTGAACTCACACTCAGACAGGTGTCTGTCTATCTTTTGCAGACCCTCACAACCGGGCAGTGAGTTCCCTCGTTGCATCCCACCGTGTTCCAGGCACCCGCTACTTCCGAGGTGCCTGCAGGCAAAGCCCTCCTGACCAGAAAACCCAACCAGGCGGCTCCCAGCCCTGCACACCCTCTGAGGCCCTGGCAGTTGTGGCCACACCTCCAGGGGAGGGGCTGGGCACCATTGGCTGTCTGGGGCCACAGGCGATTATCATTGGCCAGCAGATGGCCCTGGGTCGCCTACTGGTTGGTGCTTACCTCCAGTAAATACCTGTGTCAGCTCTTACTCTTCCCCTCCCTCCTCAACTGCTTTGCCTCTGCTGCCTAGAGGACCAGTGTGAATGCAGGGTGTCAGTGTGAATTTGTTCAGGAGTTAAGGTACACCCGGGTGGAGGCTGGGGACTGTGCTCAGACCCATGGTGGCTCCCTTAGTTTCAGTGCAAACACTGCTACTTAATTAGCTGTTATCCTCTCTGAGGCTCTGTCCCCTTTCCTGTAATATGGGATCTCAAATATGGGAGATCTGTAGCAGGTGGGGGACTACAAAGCAATCTAACAGTAGTAGTAAGCAGTCAGTAAGGGGTAGACCTTATTACCTCACTGTTGGCACCATGGTACCTGGTTAAGAACTTACAACTAATCAGGAAAACTGTCTTGTATACTCACTGTTCTCCCCACAAAGATTCATTTCATAATATGGAGTGGCTCCTTGTTTCCATTTCCTTCCTGTCACAATAATGTACTCAGTTTTATGAACCCTATGAGATAGGTATCAATGTTATCCCCACTTTACAAATGGGGATAGCTCAGAGAGGTCATACTAATGGTCTGTGGCAGAGCAGGGGCTTGAACTCAGGTCTGTGTGATCCTGGAGCCCGTGCAGTGACCTCCTCTCTCCAGCCATCCTACACACTCAGGGGCTGTCTTCTTCAACCCTCAGTCTCTCATAGGTCCCACCGCACAGAACCGGGTTTGGTGTTGACACTGGGCCAGGGCGACGTGGGCCAGCTGGGGCTGGGCGAGAATGTGATGGAGAGGAAGAAGCCAGCCCTGGTACCCATTCCAGAAGACATTGTACAGGCTGAGGCTGGGGGCATGCACACCGTGTGTCTAAGCAAAAGCGGCCAGGTAGGTGGGGGGTGGCATGGGATTGACAGGCTCTGGGGTTTGGAGAAGGAGCTTCGAGCCAACACACATTTCTCTATGGAAATGGAGCTGGCTAGCTGAGCAGGGGGTGGTCTGAACAAGAGTGGACTGACTGCAAGGCCAGACCTTGCACTAATGGGGCACCCCGCTCACAGGTCTACTCCTTTGGCTGCAACGATGAGGGTGCCTTGGGAAGGGACACGTCAGTGGAAGGCTCAGAGATGGTTCCTGGGAAAGTGGAACTGCAAGAGAAGGTGGTACAGGTGTCAGCAGGAGACAGTCACACAGCAGCCCTCACCGAGGATGGCCGTGTGTTCCTCTGGGGCTCCTTCCGGGTAAGATGGTCTGGAAGCCTGTCTGGGGGCTGGCAGGCAGGTTAACTGGTGGGGCCCCATGGAGGATTCATCTCTATGCCCCTGTTGTCCTTACTGGTGAGGGAATCGAGTCCCAGAGATAGAGCCTGGGCCTCAACCCAGGTCTGTGGCTTCTCCATTTGGGCCTGTCTACACCACTGGCTGTTTTCTTGAATCCAATGTCATGAAGTGTGTGTCTTCGGAAGAAGTGAGTCCAGGATGTCTTTGAGCTGAGGCTGATCCAGGAAACCTATTACCCTCACCCACCTCCCCACCTTCAACCTCTCCTCTCCCCTCCCAGCCTTCTTCCACACTTCTGAGGAGGTTTGGGGGGAAATCATCACATATCAGAATTTTCAAGGCACAGGAGTGCAGTTTAAAAAGCAAATTTATCATTAAAATTATTTTGGTACTTTGGTATTTAATTTACTTTAAAATGTCAAAAAATCTGAGGAGGTGTTTCCTCATCAGGGCTATTCTTAAATTTTTTTAAAGATTTTATTTATTTAGCCCTGGCTGGCATAGCTCAGTGGACTGAGCACGGGCTGTGAACCAAAGCATCACAGGTTCGATTCCCAGTCAGGGCACATGCCTGGGAATCGATTGCACATTGATGTTTCTCTCTCTCTCTCTCTCTCTCCCTCTCCTTCCCTCTCTAAGAATGAATAAATAAAATCTTAAAAAGAAAAGATTTTATTTATTTATTTTAGAGAGGGGAAGAGAGGGAGAGAGATATCGATGTGTGGTTGTGTCTCACACGCCCCCTACTGAGGACCTGGCCCACAACCCAGGCATGTGCCCTGACTGGGAATCGAACCCGAGACCCTTTGATTCACAGGCCAGCACTCAATCCACTGAGCCACACTAGCCAGGGCTATTTTTAAATTTTTATGGAGCATTTTAAACACATAAAAGTAATCAGAATAATATATTGAATGCCCATCTACTCACCTTAACAATTATCAACTTCTGGGCAAACTTGTTTCCTTTCTGCTCCCATGCACTCCCCAACTCCTTTGTCATTTTAGTGCAGCTCCCAGACCGCGCATAATTTCATTCATACGTATTTCACTGCATGGCTGGCTCCTGCGCACCTCTCCACTGCCATCTGGTGCCAGTGCCCCTTACCAGACAGCTCTGTGGATGCCCGCAGGCCTGCGTCTGTCTGGCATGGGGCATGCAGGACTACTGATAAGTGCTCTGCCCCTTCCTTCCAGGACAATAATGGCGTGATCGGGCTCCTGGAGCCCATGAAGAAGAGTATGGTTCCCGTGCAAGTGCAGCTGAGTGTGCCCGTGGTGAAGGTGGCCTCAGGTGAGTCTGGGGTTCCTTGCTCCGGGCAGGAGTTGGAGAACCTTGTTCTGGCGCTGGCCCAGCCTTGGGCTTCACAGATAAGCCCTGAATCCTGCCTTCCTCTCATCCTCAGGAAACGACCACTTGGTGATGCTCACAGCTGATGGTGACCTCTACACTTTGGGCTGCGGGGAGCAGGGCCAGCTGGGCCGTGTGCCTGAATTATTTGCCAATCGTGGTGGCCGGCAGGGCCTTGGTAGGTGGCTTGGGTCCCTCTAGTAGGGCAGCTTGGCAGTCCAGCCGCTGTGAAGGCCATAGGCAGGAGGAATTCCCTGTGTGTGTGTTCAGGCTCACATCAGATGGACTTATAGAGGTAGTTAACAACTGTGACTGTAGAGCCAGGCTACCCTGGATTTGAATCCTGGTTCTTCCACCTACTGTGGGACCCTGGACATAGTTTCCTCATCTCTAAACCTACCTACATCATTGGGGTGTTGTGAGGTTAACTGAGCTAACATAGCAGAATGGTTGGCACCTGGTAAGTTCCATGTCAACATCACCTCTTGGGGCCTCGGGAGTCTGAGTAAGGCACTTGAGCTCTCTTGCCTTCTGCTACCTCATCTCTGCATAAGGAGGAAAGTCGCTGCTCAGCCTCCCTGTGAGGGTTTTAGTGACATGGAGAAACCAACACAGGGCAGAGAGGAGAGGCTGTGTGTGCCTGCCACTGAGCCTGGCTTTTCTCTGTCTGCAGAACGACTCCTGGTCCCCAGGTGTGTGATGTTGAAATGCAGGGGAAGCCGGGGCCACGTGAGATTCCAGGATGCCTTCTGTGGCGCCTACTTCACTTTTGCCATCTCCCTCGAGGGCCATGTGTATGGCTTTGGCCTTTCAAACTACCATCAGCTTGGTGAGTCCCCCGAGTGACCTGGGCTCCAGTCCTGGTCCACTGTTCATTTATCTGCACCCTCGGTGGGGTCCCCCTCAGAGCCACCATTTTGTCCTCTGTGAAATGAGAATGTCCACACGCTGGTGGGGTTTGGGTGGTCTCTGTGGGAGGGGATGAAGAAGGATAGCTCCTTGGACACCTTCATGCCTGACAACTCTCTCCTGGCCTTCTTTCCCAGGAACCCCAGGCACAGAATCCTGCTTTGTGCCCCAGAACCTGACCTCCTTTAAGAACTCTACCAAGTCCTGGGTGGGCTTCTCTGGTGGCCAGCACCACACGGTCTGCGTGGATTCGGAAGGTGGGCCCTTCGGATTGGGAGTGCTGTGTCTCCTCAGCACAGGCCTGGCCTGGCCCCTGAGACCACAGCCCGTGGAGCCTGGGCTTGCTCCATGGACTGGGCCAGGTGTGGGCCCATGAGGGTCTCACCTGCCCCCGGAGTCCTGGTGCTCTTCCAAGTATGAGTTCAGTGGGGGAGGTTCTCCCAGGCCTCTCCCCAAACTGGAAGAGACACAGCAGACTTCCTCCTCATCACCCTGGGAATGATGAGCAGCTCCCATAGATAGGGCAACTGTCTTGCCTGACCTGGAACGCGCCCTCTGTGACCCCTCATCTCTCCCCTTCTTCCCACAGGAAAAGCATACAGCCTGGGCCGGGCTGAGTACGGGCGGCTGGGCCTCGGGGAGGGTGCAGAGGAGAAGAGTGTACCCACCCTCATCTCCAGGCTGCCTGCCGTCTCCACGGTGGCTTGTGGGGCCTCTGTGGGCTATGCCGTGACCAAGGATGGTGAGTGGGGCTGCCCGAAGTTTGTCTGCTTGGGGCCTAGGAGTTGTGTGTGATTCTCGTCAAGCTGGCTGGGAGGCCCTGGTGGCCACGGGCAGGCGCAGCTGAGATGCAGAGGGCAGTGTTTATGATAACGTTATTTTTCTCCTGATTGTCAAAAGCTCGGGCTTTGATGAGCTTAACGTGAATAAATGAATTTTCGTAAAGGTGATTTTGTTCTGTAGCAGAGAAAAACAGCAAAGGAGAAATATAACTAAAACCTAGCCAGGTAGTAAGACTTGAACCCAAGTCTTCAGACCCCTAATTCAGGCTTTTCTTTACATTTTCCTCCATGGTGACCCTTTTATTTACAACCTAGTACATGCCAGTTTCCTAGGGAGTTACACTTAGAGTTATATTAGGAGAAGATGGCGTCATAGTCGGGGTTCTGACAAGCACAGCAGAGGAGGGTGTGAGCAGGCAGCCACTAAAGCCTGAGCGGGTGAGTGTCACAGCTGTGGAAGCCATTAGAGGTCAGGCTGGTGCAGCTGCTTGATCTGGGATGACCTGGGCAGCATTCCCAACGGACTGGGGCTTGTACTGCACCTTGAAGGTTTATGATAGGCAAAGGAGGGCATCCTGGGTGCAGGGACATAGAGAGCTGTCTCAGGTGGCTGGTTGTGGGAGTATAGAGTGGTGTAGAGGTCTGGGCAGTGGCCTTGAATGTCATGCCTAGGAGCAGGGAGGTCTTTGGCAATGTGTAAGGACTGCGGTACCGGGATGACAAAGCTTTTATCCATCATCTCCTTGACTTTCCCAGTTTCCCTGAACTCCCAGAGGCTGGGACATTCCAGGCTACAGTAGGCCAGGGCTAAATAAAATTCACCCTTATGTCCCACGCTTCTCTCACTACAGAGAGGTGAGGCTCTGGGTCCTGAAGACAACTGCCCGTTTCTCTCTTATAGGTCGTGTTTTTGCCTGGGGCATGGGCACAAACTACCAGCTGGGCACAGGGCAAGAGGAGGATGCCTGGAGTCCTGTGGAGATGACAGGCAAACAGCTGGAGAACCGAATGGTCTTATCTGTGTCCAGTGGGGGCCAGCACACAGTCTTACTGGTGAAGAACAAGGAACAGAGCTGATGAAGCCTCGGAAGGCCTGGCTCCCAGCCCCTACACCCTCCCTCCTGGAACATGGAAGCCGTGATGACTGCAGACTCCAGCAGGCTTCCCCTAGCCCCAAGTACTTTGTCATCTCCTGCCTTTTCTCCATCCACAGAACAGAACCATTTTTTTCTTCTTCCTTTCTGGAATCGTCCTATAACCTACAGGATGAAGGGAGGGGAGCAGGTTTTGTGGGAATGCTGCTCACCCCAGAACTATGTGATTAGACCGTTCCCCCTCCTCCCTACCTCCCATGGTCCTAGCTGACCCTGGTTTTGTCTACCAAAAACCAAAACCTCCCCTCGGGGGGTTTGGTTCCCACACCCTGACAAGTCAGGGCCCCATCAAGCCCTACTCTAGTCATGTGCCACTCTGCCTGCCCTTGATGATCCACATGCAGACAAACGGTACAGCTGTTAGACCCAGCTGTCGTGGACCTGACAGCCTGGGGGAAACTAGAGAAGGGGCAGGGCTACCAGCCATGGGCAAGCCCAAGCCAAATATTTGGCTCTGAACAGGTGTCCGTGGCGCAGACAAAAAAAAAAACAAACAATGATCCTCTGCTTGATTAAAAAAGCCAATTAGCCTTTCTCCCACAAGCACAAAGCATTCTGCCCTGCACTGCCAACCCAGCCCGCCTCACCTGCAGCCAAGGGCCTGAAATCTGGAAAGGAAGCTACGCCTGCAGAGCAGGACATGGGGGGAGAGGGAAAGGAGGGTTTTCGAAACAAACATAGCAATATCAAGAGTGAAGGGAGGGCAGGAAGGAGGTTTGGATGGGCAGAGGTTGGTCCCCAGAAAGAGAAGCAGCAGCTTGTACAGTGTCTGAAAAAATAGCAAGCAGTTTAATTTTTTTTAATGTAAAGTATTTTAGAAGGGAGAGTGAAATCTTTTAACATTTTGAATAAATTTAGAGTTTTATAAAACAGGCCACTTGTTTTCTACATACTCCCTGCTTTTTTAAGGGAGCATCTGCCATGTTGGGAAGGGCAGGATAAACCACAGCTGTGAACTTGGCCAAGACTAGGACTTAAGGCGATGTCAAGATGTCCTGATATGTGCCTGTCAGCTATTGATGTGACTGTTCCATACAAATCAAAAAAAATTTTTGATTTTTGCTTAGGTATTTATGTTTCAGGAATCATTGTATTTTTTAAAAAGATTATGCTGCATAATATGAGAGACATGGAATGGTTCTTCAGCATCCTAGTCCCAAACCAGAACAATACATCTCTAGAAATACTTAAACTGAGCTTGCTGTTGTATCATTTTCAACAGCCGATGTAACTGATCAGACATGACTGACTACACAGTAACTCTTAAGACAACTAAGTACATTAAAGTAGGTTTTCACAAGCAGCTGAACAAACAAAACATATAGCTGATCTGTCCAGTATGGTGGTCACTAGCTTTATATGGCCATTTTCATTTAAATCAATTAAAATTTGTAAAAATTTTAAATTCTTCTGTTGCACTGGCCACAGTTCGAGTCCTCAATAGTTACGTGTGGCTAGTGTGATGGCATTGGGCTATGTACATGTGGAAATATGTAGAACATTTCTATAATTGCAGAAAGTTACAATGGACAGTGTTGATATAGGAGGTCTGTATGTGTATAACAGGAAAGTTTTATCAGTGCCAGAAAGATTCTTCTTGGATGTAAGTGACTCTTGGAAAAATGAATATGATGTAAAATAACTTAAAATGTATTCTGTGATTTTTACCCCCTTTGAACTTGTGGTTTTGATGCAGGTGGTATACTGATTAGAAATTGACTTCTTAGGAAGGCAAAAAAAAAATCACACTTTTGATTATATTTTCTTTGTAAAGAAGCACTTGTGTGTTTGCTACTCCCCCCACCCCTTACCAAACTCCAATGGGGTTAGAGTTACAGGAATTTTTTCCCTTTTGACAATATAGCAGGTTGAAAGCGTTCTTAATAATAGCTCTTGTGCATTGGGATTTAGAATGAACCAGGCATTGTGCTGAGCACTTTATAGGCAATAATATTTTATTTAATCCTCACATCAGCCCTTCAAAGTAGTAATTGCTGTCCCTCAGGAAACAGTCCCTGAGAGTTCAAGTGACTTGCTTGAAGTCAGGTAAGTACACAGGCTAGACTGGGATTTAAATCAGCCTCTACCTGAGCCTGGCACTCGATTGCTTTGCCTTGTAATGCTTGTAAGAGTGAGAACGCTGTCTGTCGTGCCTTACGTCGGCACAGCGTCAGGCACACGGTGTGTGCTCTGTGAGTCTTTGCTGTTGTGACTGTCGTACATGTTTTTATTTCCTAGAGTTAATAATGAATTGCCTTGTCTTTCAAGTGCTTAGTTTTTTTTAGTCACACCCAGTACTCTCAGTTTTCTCTTGCCCCATTCTCCTCCAATTTGGATTGGTTACCCCAAAACAGTTGTAGTTGTAGTACCCCATATGGCTCGGCTATATGTAAATATTGACAAAGTAATAATGTAAATGTTCAATACTGCTTTGACAAAAAAATTATCAGAAGATGGAGAAGTGTGTATGCAGGAAGGATAGTTGCTTAAAATATCTGAAGCTATAAATGAAAGTATGTTATTTGGAAATATGCAGATAGAGTCTAGGGAAAAGATTTGGGAATCACTGCCCCACAAGAGTGGCAGTCGGGAGTAAGGCTAGATGGGTAAGGGACTGCTGTTTCTGGCAGAAACTCAGCAAATGCTTCTTCCAGTGCACATCTATCCCAAACATTGTAGGAATTTGATTAGAAACAAATGTACAAAGCTCTCTGTCCCGTGAAGCTTCTATTCTAAATTAAGAATATTTTTACATTTTCCATATTTTAAAAATAGTAAGCAGAGTGCAGCACAGGGGCTAGCAAACAGTACTGAAAATATAGCTATAAGTTGTAATTCCAAGGCCTCAACACCCTATGAGTAAGCACTGGTATCATTCACATTAATCTCAGAGGTTCAAAAACTTGCCACAATAATCGAGAAGGGATTGGGATTGGTGCTCCATTTGTTTGAATCAACAGCCAGAGTATCCAACCACAACGCTACTATTGCAGTGAGTAGGGTAAAGCTGGAAATTTGGCAACTCGTGGTTGAATCTCAAGTTTTCAGATCAATGAGTGATTTATTTAAGGGCCCAACACCCCAAGCTTAGGTTATATAAGGGCCTCAGTGGCCCATCAGCTCAATGGGAATGAGCCCCAGAAAGGGATCCTCAAGCTTCACTGGGTGGCTTCACTGTTAGAGACGACGATCTTCACCAACAGAAACGTCCCACTCTGAGAAATGGGCACTAAAGTGAGGCGATGGCCTGGGATACTCAAAACCGAGGGCCTTCTATGGGCCTGTCACTGTTTTGAGGCAGGTGGGGCTCAAAAAACGTAGAGTGACAAGACTTGGGGATGGACTGGTTGAGATGGCAGGGTTCCCTCAATTTACACTCCATTTAACCCTCCCCACACCCCAGCCGGACTGTACACAGGAATCTCGTTACAGCTTGAACAAAAATCTCTTGCGAACTGGGTGGCTGACAGAGTTAGGTCATAGCAGAACGGGATCATCCAAGCTCCCAAAGGGGACCTTTCATCTTTTAAAAATGCCTACATTTGCAAGTTTTTACAATGAGCATATATTACTTCCGTAGGTACGCATGTGTGCTCAAATACATAAAGTCTTCAAAAGAAACCCGAAGAGTCAGTTACCGAGGCATCGTGCCGCAGGGTCTGATCAGAATTCCCCTGCAGGGATCCGGAAGCTCTGCTTCCCGCCCAGTAGCCCAGTCGCCGGAAGAACCCGGAGTCGCAGCAGCGGGCGCTGCCCTGGGCGCCGAGTTTCGGAGCGTGCGCAGAAGGCGTCGTAGGCGCATGCTCCGTGGTCGTCCTGGCCGGGAGGACTGGCGCGCCAGCGCGGCGCAGCCCGCTAAGTGTAGGTCCGGCTGCGGGCATGGCGGCCAGCTTGTGGATGGGCGATGTGAGTGAAAGGGCGGTCGGGGTCCGAGCTGGAGGAATTGTAGTGTCAGCAGGGAGGGAGGGTGTGAAGAGATGGGCATCCTCCAATTCCAAAAAGATGAAAGTGAATGGGAAGGGGAGTTATTTTGGGTGACACAGAAGCGGGTCCCAGCATCCACGGGTAGGGGCTGAGTCTGAGGGTGAAGGGGTCCTGGAGCCCCGCCTGGGTTCATGGAGGGGAACGGGGGGTTCTTTGGGGACTGAGCATGGGAGGAATCCCATGGATTTTGAAGGACTATGTGGTTTTAAAACTGGAGGGGTTGGGTACCTAAATCCAAGGAGAGGCTCCCTAAAGGGAGCAAGTTTAAAGAGAAAGGATGCAAAGAATTGGTAAAGCGGGAGCTGGGGTTCATTCAGATCACTCTGCATTTGAAAACCTGGCCACACCCCCTCACCCAATCCCCTAGCGGTGAGGCCAACCCAGAACTGAGGGGAATGGGCTCTGGAGCGGGACAAGCGGAGTCTGCCTATTGGCTTGAATCTCTCTGCCCTTGTATTTACGCAGCTGGAGCCCTACATGGATGAGAATTTCATCTCCAGAGCCTTTGCCACCATGGGAGAGACCGTGATGAGCGTCAAAATCATCCGGAACCGCCTCACTGGGTACGGTTCTCTCTTTCCACCTTCTCAGTTCTCAGTTATTCTGCAAGTGTCTTTCAGGTGAAGGTAAAAATCACAGAGAATCAGGGCCTCTCACCCCTAATAATAGTGCTTATGTTAAAAGCTGACATTTGGGGGCTTATTGAGAAGAACAGCATATGCATCCTGGAGGCAGCCTGTATTTGAAATTTATGTCTGCTGTGTGACCTTTGGTAAGTTACTTAACCTCTCTGACTAGTTCACTTTGTTTATAAAAATGGAAATGATTATAGCACCTACCTCGTAGAATTATGGTGATGATTAAATGAGTTAATTCATGTTCAGCACTTAGAGGAGTGTCTGCATATGGTGTATGCTCTGTAAATATAAACAGGTTGTGGTCTGGTAGGTAATAAACACTTTAAAATCACTTTTTTAAAATCACAAAAACTGTGAAGTACTGTTATTAGAGAAACTTAATAACTGTCTTAAAGTAACAAGCCAGGACTCCAATTCCGTCCTCAAAGCCATGAGTGCCTTTAACTCTTATGCTATTCATTTAAAAACTTATTTATAGAGACTGTACTATGTACTCCTGTTCTAGATTCCCCTGAAACAAGCCAGACATAGTCTTTCCTCTCATGGAGTTTACTACATTCTAATGGGGAAATAAGATAACAAATAGTTAAGCAAAACCAGTGCAGAGAATATTTTCGGATAGTGGTGCTCTATTGCCTCCAGTTTCTTCTTTCCCTTCTGGGCGTCATTGTTTTTTAAGGTTCTAGTTAGCGACGGGAAGATTCCTTTATCAGTTTGGCGGTGGTTATTGAGCATCTACTCTGTCCGTTGCTCTGCTAAAGCAACTCGCTCAAACATCAAATAATTGAACATACAGACGAGAGATAGGAAGTACAACCAACTCTGACTGTTGGGTTGATGGGTGCTTTTGTGTATGCAGAACCCCAGGAGCCAGGGACTGATTTTCTGACGGGTGGATCATGCTGGCGTAACTGTTTTTCCTGCTCCTGTCGACAGAAAACCCCAGATAATGAGCTCCTAGTATGAAAATCTATTCTGTAATGCTTTCCATGGCTTTAAGCACTGACATAGCTCTCACATTTTAATCTTTATTGAAATAAGATTTGAAACTATCCTTTTCTGCCCATGATTACCAAACTCTGCTGTCTCTTATGGTACTTACAGACACGTTGCATTTACATCCTGCTTTATCTGGCAGAGACTGAAGTGGCTTACAAGAATTGTATAAAATGGGGGGAGTGGGGCATAAGGGGATTAAATGGTAATGGTAAAAAAATACAATAAAGATTCAATTTAAAAAAGAATTGTATAAAATAAATCAATGTAAATTTAAAAACCAATACCAGAGAAAATAAGGGGAAAAGACCCAAGGAAAAAACAAAACAAAACATGTGACAGAGCATTGTGCTTTAAAAAAAAAAAGTCAGTGGTTGTACAACTTGTTATACTTAATATTACAGAAATGTACACTTTAAATGGCCAAAATTATAGATTTTATGTTTTGTATATTTAACCGCAATTTTTAAAATTCAAAAAGAGCCCTGGCCAGTGAGGATCAGTGTTTGGAGTGTCATACTGTAACCAAAAGGCTGCAGGTTTGATTCCCGGTCAGGGCACCTGCCTAGGTGGCAGGTTCCTCCCCCATCCTGATGCATGCGATCCCTGGTCCTGGCATAGATCCCTGGCCTGAATGCGTGTGAAGGCAATGAGCCGATGCTTCTCTTGCATCAATGTTTCTCTTTCCTTTCTTTCTTTAAAAAAACAAATTAATAAATGTCCTCAGATAAGAATAAAAAATTTTTTTCAGAAAGGAATTAAAAGAACGCAGATGTGGTGCAACCACATCTGTCATTCATCACTGGTGACACTATAAAGTGGTAAAACCAATAGGGGCAAGTTTGGTCCTGGGTTTTTAACCAAGAGAGATGAAGCTATATCCACCAGAAAAAGACTGGCAAAAGAATGTTCAGAGCAGCTTTGTGATGGTGGCCAAAAACTGCAAGCAGCCCAGTATCCATGAATAGGTACTGGTGTAGTCATACAATAGAATACCATTTAGCAATAAAAAGGAACTACTTATGTATTAACATGAATGAATCTCAAAAGTATTATGCTACATGAAAGCCTTACTGTATGATTTCATTCATTTAAAATTGTAGAATGTACAAAATTAATCTGTGGGTAGAAATTAACTGAGCATCTAGAAGATTTGCACGTTTCTATTGTTTTTTTAATTGAATTTGTTTGGGTAACACTGGTTAACCCACTTATACAGGTTTCAGGTGCACAGTTCCACAACACATCATCTGCACACTGTGTTCACCACCCCAAGCCAAGCCAAGTCTCCTTCCATCAGCATTTATTCCCCCATACCATTCTCCACCTCCAGCCCCCTCCAGCCCCCCTCGGCAATCCCCACACTGTTGTCTGTGTTCATGGTGGTTTTTTTTTTTTAAAGATTTTATTTATTTACTTTTAGAGAGAGGAAGGAGGGGAGAAAGAGAGAGAGAAACAGCAATGTGTGAGAGATATATTGATCAGTTGCCTCTTACACTCCCCCAACTGGGGACCTGGCCCCAGGCGTGTGTCTCAACTGGGAATCAAACTGGAGACCCTTCGCCCTGCAGGCTGGCACTCAGTGCACTGAGCTACACCAGCCAGGGCCTGCGTCCATGAGTTTATTCTCTCTGTTTAGATTTGTGCATTTCATTGCATGTAAACCAAAAGAGAAAAAACTGGAAACACTCACTGAACTCTGTTAATAATAAATATATAAAAGTAATTGAGGGAAGTATACCAATATCTGCAACTTACTTTGAAGTATATCGGAAAATAAGGATAATAAATGGGTAGAAGGATAGATAGTTGGATAAAATAGTATAATACCCTGACCAGTGTGGCTCAGATGGTTGGGCGTCATCCTGCCCAGTGAAAGGTTGCTGGTCAATTCCTGGTCAGGGCACTTGTCTGAGTTGCAGATTTAGACCCTCTTCAGGGCACTTACGAGAGGCAACTGTTTCTCTCTCATATGGATGTTTCTCTCCTTCTCTTCCTCCCTCCCTTTCTCTCTAAAAATAAATTAAAAATCTTTTAAAAAATAATGAAAATATAATAAAATATTCATTGTAAAATAGTATAATAAAATATTCATTGTAGTGTGTGTATGCGTGAGTGCTGTGCAGTTGTTTTAGTTTTTATGTTTGGAATTTTTTGTAATAAAACAGCCGAAGGGTGTATCACACTATCTTGAATTCAAATCCAACCTTTGGAGCATACCCACTGCGTGCATTAAGGCACATCGTATCACCCTGCTAGACGTCAGTCCCCTCATCTACATGGATGTGATGCTTTCAGCTTTCCTTCGCCTCCTAGAGCTGCGCGAGGGTGAAGTGAGATGGTGCGTGTGAAGTGGCTGACAGTGCCAGGCCCACAGTGAGTGAGCGCCCTTGCGGGCAGTGGTCTTTACGTCTGTGAGCCCTGATATTCCGGCACCCACAGGACAGATCTGGCCCACCACTGTTCTTAACGTCAGAAAACATTTATAGAGCTCACAGACTGCTCCGTGATCCCTGGGCTCAGGTACTGCCCTTGTCCATACCCTCTCAGTTTTGTGTCTGTATGGTTGTTTGAACTGAAGGTCTAAAGTATATCTAGAAAAGTTTGGATTCTTTCACTAGTAATAGCTTTGAGGTTGGTGTTAAGGAAGTAACAGTTTTCAGTACCTCAGAATATGAAGGGATGTCAGTGGATATAGCCGGGTCCTCCTCCTCATATCTCTTGTGATGCTGTCAAAGTTAGAACGCCAGAAATCTCAGATACCCCCCAGTAGGAACGGTCCATGGGTTTGCTTTGTGTGTCTAACTAGATGGTACGTTTTGTGAGGGCAGGAACCATGTTCTCCAACTCTGTATCAGCCTGCCCTGTTGAGGTGATTGAAAAAAAGTTTAAATATGAAAATTTTAAAACAGAACTACAAAGAATAGTACAATGAATAATTATACAGCCACCGCCTAATTTCAACAGTTAACATATTGCCATATTTTCCCTGTTTACCTAAGTCTGTCT
Source organism: Tonatia bakeri (assembly GCA_004024845.1). NCBI lineage: Eukaryota > Metazoa > Chordata > Mammalia > Chiroptera > Phyllostomidae > Tonatia > Tonatia bakeri. Next base: position 28,288 of record PVIA01007836.1, read on the forward strand.
ATTGGAGGATAGATACAGGTAGGTAGGTGATTTTTATTTATTTTTTATTTTTATTTTTTTTGCTTTGCTGAACCAAATGATAGTCAGTTATAGGCATTGTGACCCTTCACTTTGAAATACTTAAGCATACGTTGCCCCAAACTGGACATGCTCTCACTTAACCACAGAACTCATGTCACAGTGACAAAATTATCAGTGATACACCATAGAATGGCCAGTCTACATTTCAATTTTTTTAAAGATTTTATTTATTTATTTTTTAGACAGAGGGGAGGGGAGAGAGAAAGAGAGGGAGAAAAACAATGTGTGCTTGCCTCTCACGTGCCCCACACCAGGGGGGACCTGGCCCGCAACCCAGGCATGTGCCCTGACTGGGAATCAAACCAGTGGCCCTTGGGTTTGCAGGCCAATGCTTAATCCACTGAGCCACACCAGCCAGGGTGACAGTGTTACATGTGTAAGTAAATTCTGAACTGGAATTTGTCGGGGAACAAAAACAGTGTGAGCTCTGATTAGAAAAACATATTTCCCTCCCTTCAGGCCAAGACTCTCATCTGGGAACCACATCCTAAACCATTTTCTTTCTCTGTTTTCTTGATTTCCAGGATCCCAGCTGGCTACTGTTTTGTAGAATTCGCAGATTTGGCCACAGCTGAGAAGTGTTTGCATAAAATTAATGGGAAACCCCTTCCAGGAGCCACACCTGTAAGGACACTTAGATAATGATGATGTTGCCATTTTTATTGTTAACAGTAACTATCACTTATTGAATCCCTGCTGTAAATTTTTATTATTTTTTATGGGGACGATGCTCTAACCAGCTGAGCTACCCTGCCAGGGCTATATTATTTTATTCAATTCTATCACAACCCTGACGAGTAGGCATTGTTGTCTTCGACAGACTGGGAACCTGAATAACTACCCAAGGCAAAACAGGTAGTAAGTGGCAAAACCAGGGTGCAAACTGAAGATTGGTCGACCCAGAAATCCCTGCCCTTCCCACTCCGCCCCGCCCCCTCCCTCAATGGAAGACTTGAAACTACACCTCTTGCCCGATTGAGAAAGTGGAACACGCTGGCAGTAGTGAGGACACATTTCAAGAGAGTTACATTCTGCTCTTCCCACAGTTACTTAGCTTACAGCGGCACCAGGCTGGCACCCCTGGGCCATAGAACCATGGAGCTGGCAGTGCCCTTAGCGGTCATCTGCGCAACCCCCTCACTTTATACAGGAGAAAGAGCTGAGGCTTAGAGAGGGGGAGATGTTTTGGCCAAGGTAATTTATTTCAGTTTTTTTCAAATATTGTTTGACTCTTAAAACACCTTTCTCTGGTTTAGTTTGTTTGTTTTTAAATTTCCAGGCAAAACGTTTTAAACTGAATTATGCCACTTATGGGAAACAACCAGATAACAGGTAAGTACAGAGTCAGCCCAAGGTAGCTTCAAGCCCCAGGAAATGTCTAGACAGAAACAGGATGCATCCCTGTGCAGGCCACCACCCGACGGGAGGGTAGGGAGTGGGGCTCCGCTCACGCTGCCTCCCTCCTGAAGGGCAACACCTTCCGTTCCCCATGGGCGGGCTTCTCTCTGTTTGCTTTCCAGCCTTCCGCCCAGTCCCCCCCACAGCCCAGTGCCCTCCGCACCATCGAGGCTTTGCTCTGTAACAATTGACTTGTGGCGGTGTACTGGTGATTTGATTCAGCATTTCAAGTTGCTTTTGAAAACTTCAAAACAGTATATTAAAAGCTTTGGCAAGATGTATACCCATTGACCCCATAATTCTGCTTCTCTGAATTTATTCATGATGTGTGCAAGATCTGCCTCGAAGGTGTTCATTGAAAGATTGTGTGTAGTGGGCAAAATTGGGGGAAAACCAAATAATCTAATAATAGGGAAGTGGTTTAAATTGCAGTATGTTAATTAATAGGAGTGCAATGATTCCATTAACAAGTCATGCGGTAGCAGAATAGTGACATGTCGAGATAGTGGCTGTTAAAAGTGAAAAAATGCTAGAAACAAAACAAATCATTATCAGCCAGCTTTTGTAAATTCAAAAGAAGAGGACAGGAAGAAAAGTGTCAAGAGTGTTTGCTGATTACCTTCGAGTGGTTGAGTTATTAGTGATTTTATTTTTCTTTGTCCTTTTGTGTATTCTGGTTTTACACAAGGAGTATGTATCATACTTGAAATAAGAAAAACGAATTTGCTTGTCCTTTTTTTTATTTAATAAAAATTTTAAAAGGATTGTTTTAGAACAAGGGTTGGCAAACTGTGGCCTGTTTTGTGTCACCTGCAAACTAAAAATGGCAGAGACCATAGGTACCCTGGCCCTTCACAGACAAAGCTTGATGACCCCTGTCCTAAAATTTGGGGGATTGCATTTTAGCTCGGTTGTCGTCAGTCTTCTGTAGGTAAAGTCCAATTCTCATTCTCTCTCTCTTTCACCATTTAAAGTACAAATATGCGGTGACTGCAGAACATCGAGTTTTGTGTTTTGAGTACCTCTGACCTTGACCCCCGTCTGCTCTCATGTAGTCCTTGAGGTCAGGCGGGCCTTGTGCAGTGAATGAGGGCCTGGGGGGTCAGGGGACTGCCTGCATACCTCTTCCACCAGGGCTGCCGGACGAAACAGATTGGGACCTTGTTAAGGACCCTTCGAATGTGTCACTCCCCAAGAAGGCACAGACAAGGTTTCCCTAGAATGGGCCAAAGAGCTCCTCAGAATGAAGGTCTTGTCTCTGAATCTTATTCTCTCTTCTCAGCCCTGAGTACTCCCTCTTTGTGGGGGACCTGACCCCAGATGTGGATGATGGCATGCTGTATGAATTCTTCGTCAAGGTCTACCCCTCCTGTCGGGGAGGCAAGGTGGTTTTGGACCAGACAGGCGTGTCTAAGTAAGGCCTTACCTGTTATTGATGCCCACCCTGTTAGTTTCAGCGTTTTCCTCATTGATTTTGGTGGTACAGACAGGCCATGCAGCGTGGTAGTGAAGAGCACAGGTCCTGGAGTCAGACTGCATGGGTTGTATCCTGGCTGCGGTACTGGCCAGGGATAGTGCAGGAGACAAGTTACTGAACCTCTGACCCTGGTTCCTCATCCATGAGACAGGACTGACTCATAGTGTCTGCTCACGGGGGCTCTGTAGGGGTTAAGTGATGTAATATAAATAAAGCAATACGAAATGCTTTATAAATGTTTGCTTTTTTATTTACTATTGTTACTTCAGAAGGGGAGAAACCTCAAACAGCTCATTCTTTGGGAGTCTGACAGACCTGGACCTCAATCCTGCTTCTACTCTGACTTTGGGCAAATTAATAAACCTCTCTGAACTTCAGTTCCCTCTTCAGTAAAATGGGGATACTGCATGAAATTGTGGGGCCATTCAGTGAGAGAACTCTGGAAGAAATACTCAGCACAGTGTCTGGGAAATGAGAAGTGCTGATTACATATTAGTTACCATTCATTTATTTCCCCAAGTAGACTGGTTTCAGGAGATCAAGAACCTTGTCTGCTTATGACTGCTGAGTTCCAGTGCCCAGCACAATACATGGTGTACAGACAAGCTCAGTAAATATTTGCTGAAGGAACTTTTTACAACTCATTACTACTGCTGTTGCCGTAACGATAATACTTTCTAGTGGATTCAGGGGAAGCTACTGTTTGGGCAGAAGCCCTGTCACTGAAGGTGTAGAGAGAATGGTGAGCTGAGAGGGCCAGTTCCTACAGATCTCAGGACCCTCCAGTGCTTGAACCTCGCACCGCTCTGCGGCACGCCTGCCCACAGAGCTCCGTGAACTCTTTCTGTCCCTTTTAGCCCCTGTCCCATTCTTAGACTTTACCTTTATCCCTTTTGTGATCTATATAGCGTGTGTTTTGTTTGTTCGGTTGTTTTTCTCCTGCAGGGGCTATGGTTTTGTGAAGTTCACAGATGAATTGGAACAGAAGCGAGCCCTGACGGAGTGCCAGGGAGCAGTAGGACTGGGGTCTAAGCCGGTGCGGCTGAGTGTGGCGATCCCTAAAGCGTGAGTCCTGCACCGGCTGGGAAGGCAGAGGGCCTCCAGACCGACCCTGACCTGGGCACCCCTCACCTGTTTGTTGGTAATCAGAGCACCCATGTGCTGGATGGAAGGCTACAGGGAGGTTCAGTTCAGCTCACAAATACAGAATGCCTGATATCAGCCAGGCCATTTGCTGCGTATCGGAGGTGAACAAGCATAACCTGGCCCCTCGAGAAGCTTATGGCTGGGGACAGAGCTGTAACTGGGGGAGGCAGAGGCAGATACATTCAGACATTGCTGAAAGCAGTGCTGGAAAAGCAGTTTGGCAACACACACATGATGCCCCTGCTCTTTACCCAGCAGTGCCGCTGTTAGACATTTATCCAGAGTTAGTGAGAATTGAGCAGAAGGAAAAAAACAACACCCAACTTTAGCCATATTTATGTCATTTAATCCTGTGAGTCTGTGAATGTTCCATGCTATGGGGACAGCTAAAAATTATTGACCCAAATACTTCACAGGAGAGTATATACGTCACTATTGTACCTGTCACACCAGGCAGGTAACTCCAGGCGGGTCTCTCTCTCAGATGTAAGACCGCCCTTCTCTCCATAGAATCCTCTGCTCTTTGGCCAAAGCAGTAGTTCTCAACTGGGGATGATTTTTGTCCACCAGGGGCCATTGGCAACATCTGGAGACAATTTTGGTTGTTATAACTTGGGGTGGGGGAGTTGCTCCTGGCATGTAATGAGTGAACGCCAGAGATATTGCTAGACATCCTGTGACGCTCAGGACAGCCCCTCGGACGGGCCTGCTCGCCTGCCTTCGCCAAAGTCAGTAACGTCCAGACTGAGAACCACTGTGCCAGGAGTGTAAGATCGTCTGCATTCTTAGGGCAGAACTTCCAAATGGCCATGTTTTTTTAAAGCGACAAAAGATTTGGAGGTTTTTTTTTTGTTTTCTTTTTAAGATTTTATTTGTTTATTTATTTGAGACAGAGGAAGGGAGGGAGAAAGATCATTGTGTGAGAGATTCATCATTTGGTTGCCTCTCACATAGCCCCATCTGGGGAACCTGGTCTGCAACTCAGGCATGTGCCCTGACTGGGAATTGAACCTGTGACCTTTTGGTTTGCAGCCCGGCACTAAATCCACTGAGCCACACCAGCCAGGGCTGGAGGTTCTTTATGGTTTAACTGTTTTTAATACATGGAAGATCAGCCTGAGTGATTCTCTGCACCAAAGTATTATTTTTTCTAACTCTATTTTATATATGTTATTTTTTTAACTCTTATTATTATAAATACATATATATGATACATATAATTTTAAAGAAACTATTTTAAAGGAAGAGATTTCTTCATTAGTCTAAAATGACTAATTATAATTTTGAGTTTGTTTCTAGGCTTCTCCATAGCTATTAATGATAATATACATATACACACACACACTACATGTGGCTCAGTTTGCATGCTGTAAACTGCTTTTTTTTTTTTTTACTTTATTTATTTAGTTTTAGAGAGAGGGGAAGGGAAGAAAAAAGAGAGGGAGGGGAACATTGATGTGTAAGAGATATATCGATCGGTTGCCTCTTGCATGCCTCCAACTGGGGACCTGGCCTGCAACCCGGTTCTCAGCCCTGACTGGGAGTTTGAACCAGTGACCTTTCAGTTTGCAGGCTGGCATTTAATCCACTGAGCCACACCAGTCAGGGCTAGATTTATTTCTTCATTAATTTTGCAGTAACCATGGTCTTTCCCCTCTAGTTTACTCATTATACACACTCACTTTTCCATATAGTTGCACAATCATTATTATCATATTTTTAACAGCCTCAGGTAATTCTTTCTGTTGTATATTCTGACAAAGTCCTTTCTGCGGAGAGGTTATATTGTTACATCTACGAGTTCTTCCTAGAATACCGTCAGCGTTTGGTGCCTGTTTCTGGGGAGGTGCTCTTGGGCACTAAGGACTGAGGGAGGTAAGAGTTCCCTTTGAGAGCTAGGCTGTGAGAGCTGAGCGTAGAGAAACAATAGGAAGGTCCAGACCCTGCCTGCACCTCCGATTGCCTGAACGGGGCAGGAGGGTGGACATCCTTGGAAGCATGCATGGAAGGGGGCTGGCAGAGGCAATATCTTACCAGTTTTCAGCCTGGCATGGGGCAGGAAGAGGAAGTCTGCTGTTTGACAGCATCGGTCCACCCCGTCAGGAGATGATGAGATGTGGAATCTGTGCTTTGGCTGAGCCGTGCTCACCAAGCAGACGTTGTGCTCGCAAGGAACTTCAGAAGAGCTCATCCGGACTTGGAGCATTTTCTGGTGCCTGTGATGGGGATGTCTGTGGACGTTCATGGAAATCTGCTTGTGGCTTGGTTTCCTCTTTGGTTTCACTGGGAGAGAGAATGCACCGCCAGTCGTGAGAACATCCTGCATCCCAACTGTGTGACTTAAATTCTCCTTATAAACCAGCTGCGCATGTTTGCTATGCCCTTAGACGCTAGACCCTGGCCCATGGAGTACAATGACTGGAAAGGGCATCGTCGTGTTGTGAGTTATGTTCTTTGATTCCCGTCAGCTGGGACTGCTGGTCATACCCCAGACCAGTTTCAAAACCCTACTCACATGTGCCATTTTCTGTGGTTTTGAGAGCAGCGGCTCCTTTGCAGACCCGACATTGTCTTTGGTTAGTAGTTGGGACAGATGTGCAGTCAGGATAAGAAAGCTTTCAACTGCCCCTGGGACTCAGCTCTGATGGACAAGTGCAGGATGTAGGACACTGCAAACGTGTCTTCTGTCTGTCGGGCCGGGTGCTGTAGGTAATGGTGCGGTGTTAGGAGCATGAGCCTTGGAGTTACATCTGGTTCCAGTCAACAGTGTGGTCTTGGGTAAGTCACCTTTTAGAGACTCGGCATTCTCATCTGAGCATGGGAATGACACATAATCTCTCTGTCGTAGGGTTGTGCAGGAGTTAACACAGGAGACCACACATGAAGAGTACTTGGCGCAGCTCCTATATAACCTCTCTGTACCTCAGTTTTCTCGTCTGTAAAATGGGTTAATGTGTGTTTATTGCACAAGACTGTTGTGGGGATCGAATGAAGTTAATCTGTGTAAAGCACTTAGAACAGCCCCTGTTTGATTAATAAGTGTTATGGAGATGTTTGCTCATATCTATTTATTTTTGGTTCTTCACTTAAGGAGTCGTGTGAAACCAGTGGAATACAGTCAGATGTACAGTTACAACTATAACCAGTATTACCAGCAGTACCAGAACTACTATGCCCAGTGGGGCTATGACCAGAACACAGGCAGCTACAGCTACAGCTATCCCCAGTATGGCTACACGCAGAGCACCATGCAGGTAACCGTGACTTGGCAAGCCTGCCGCCTTGGGTAACATTGTCCTTTAGAGACATGACTTGTTCTCCAGGATGGGACTGATAAGGACAGGATGTCAGGCTTCAGAAAAAAAATGGGGGAAGATGGAGCAACCCAGTTCCTCTCATTAAAAATAGGCTATCCTGGTGATGGGCCAGGTTTTCACCATCCTTCTCACCCACCTCTCTGGTCTCTTCACAGACATATGAAGAAGTCGGAGATGATGCATTGGAAGGTAAGAAAGGAGCCCATCGCTCACTGCCTCTGTCCACCATTATATGGTGGTTGCTTTGTGTCTGGCACTGTGCCTTCAGTTAGATGCAGAAGGAATGCACGGTGAATTCTGCCTGGAGAAACTTAACTTTTTAAAAAAAATTTTGAGATAGAAAAACATTGATTTATTCCATTTATTTATGCATTCACGTGGTTGATTCTTGTATGTGCCCTGACCAAGGATTGAATCTGCAATCTTGGTGTATTGGGACGATACTCTAACCAACTGAGCTACCCGGCCAGGGCGGGAGGGACTTACACTCTAATGAGAGAGCCAGGGCATAGTTGTAGTAAGAAGTGTGTGTATCACCCAGAAGTGTGAGGGCAGGTCCCAGAGATCCCAGGGGAAAGCAGCTCTGTAGGGGAGGAAGGTAGCCGGTCACTCCCTAAAGGAATGGTATTCTACCCTGGGATGTAGGTCTTCAGCAAAAAGTACTGTTGCCTTGCACTCGACAGTTTGTAAAAATCATTTTTTTTTTATTTCATATTTTATTTTTTTCCATATAAAATTGCATGTTTCTCATTTTCAAGTAATAGTTACAATTGAAATTTTGGAAAATTAGCAAAATATTATGAAATAACTGAAAATCACCCCTAATCTTGCTGCATAGTAATAGCTATTAATTTTTTTATTAAAAGGATTCATTATAATTTTATTGAATCTAACAAAAACGGAAGGAATTGCTAATGTACAAACAAATGATTTTTTAAAATATTTTATTTATTTATTTTTAGACAGAGGGGAAAGCAGGGAGAGAGAAGGAGAGAAACATCAATGTGTGGTTGCCTCTTACACACCCCTCACCAGGGACCCGGCCCCACAACCCAGGCATGTGCCTTGACTGGGAGTCAAACTGGCTGGAACTCAGTCCACTGGGCCACACCAGCCAGGGCCAAACAAATAATTTTTTAATATGATATCAATACTTAAAGGATTCTCTAAAGTTTGAAAAATTATGAAAAGCAATTAGGTTTTTTTCAACATGTTTCTGAACAGATCTTAAGTTTTAAATAAGTATAGTTGTCATAAAATCAAAATTAACTTCTAAGTAAATAAAAAATTTTTAATGCACAAAAAGACTCAAAGATTAAAACCTAAGGACTATTTTTTAATATGTTTTATTGATTATGCTATTACAGTTGTCCCATTTCCCCCTTTTATTTCTTTCCGCCCTACACACCTCCTCCCATCCACATTCCCCCCCTTTAGTTCATGTGTCATAAGTTCTTTAGCTTCTACATTTCCCATACTATTCTTAACCTCCCCGTCTATTTTCTACCTACCGTTTATGCTACTTATTCTCTGTACCTTTTCTCCCTCTCTCCCCCTCCCACTCCCCTGATAACCAACCCTCCATGTGATCTCCATTTCTGTGGATCTATTCCTATTCTAGTTGTTTGCTTTTGCTTTTGTTTTAGGTGTGGTTGTTAATAACTGTGAGTTTGCTGTCATTTTACTGTTTATATTTTTTATCTTCTTTTTCTTAGGTAAATCCCTTTAACATTTCATGTAATAAGGGTTTGGTGATGATGAATTCCTTTAACTTGACCTTATCTGAGAAGCACTTTAGCTGCCTTTCCATTCTAAATGATAGCTTTGCGGGATAGAGTAATTTTGGATGTAGGTCCTTGCCTTTCATGACTTGGAATACTTCTTTCCAGCCCCTTCTTGCCTGTAAGATCTCTTTTGATAAATCAGCTGACAGTCTTATGGGAACTCCTTTGTAGTTAACTGTCTTCTTTTCTCTTGCTGCTTCTAAGATTCTCTCTTTATCTTTAATCTTGGCTAATGTAATTATGATGTACCTTTGTGTGTTCCTCATTGGGTCCAACTTCTTTGGGACTCTCTGAGCTTCCTGAACTTCCTGAAAGTCTATTTTCTTTTCAGATTGGGGAAGTTCTTCTTCATTATTTGTTCAAATAACTTTTCCACTTGTTGCTCTTTCTCTTCTCCTTCTGACACCCCTATGATTTGGATGTTGGAACGTTTAAAGGTGTCCTGAAGGTTCCTAAGCCTCTTCTCATTTTTTTGAATTCTTGTGTCTTCATTCTTTTCTGGTTGAATGTTTCTTTCTTCCTTGTGGTCCACACCGTTGATTTGAGTTCCAGTTTCCTTCCCATCACTATTGGTTCCCTGTACATTTTCCTTTATTTCACTTAGCATACACTTCATTTTTTCATCTAAATTCAACTACTATGAGCATCCTGATCACCAGTGCTTTGAACTGTGCATGTGATAGGATGGCTATCTATTCATCACTTAGTTGTATTTTTTCTGGAGCTTTGATCTGTTCTTTCATTTGGACCTTTTTTTTTTTTTTTCTTCCCTGGACGTACCTGTTACACAATGAGAGATGGAGCCTTATGTGTTCACCAGGGCGGTCTAACCCATGTTGCTGCGTTGTGACCCAGTATGTATGGGAGGGGTCTGAAAGGGAACAATGGTGCTTGTTCAGCTCTCTGCCAGATTTCAGTCACTTCCCCAGCTTCCCACGTGCAAAGTGGGCCCATCTGGTGCTGATTCCTGGGTGGGAGGGCTTGTGTACATTCTAGGACCCTGTGGGTCTCACCAGCGAACTCTCCTGTGAGGCTGGGAGTTTCTCCTCCCGCTGCCGCCTCAACCCCCACAGGTGTTTTCAGTCGGTGTTTTGAGGTTTTATTTCCCCACACTGGGGCCCTGGGCTGCGCAGTTCGTCCCGCTCCCAGTTGTTCCTCCAGGTTTATGTGCACCATGAATGTGGGACTGCCTGCTCCCCAATCTGCCGCCTCGCGGGGTCCTCCGGCCGCTGCCTTAGTGTGAGTCCTCTGCCCAGCTGTCCCTCTCTGCCTCTCCTACCGGTCTAGATGGATGTTTCTTCTTTAACTCCTTGGTTGTTGGGACTTCCATACAGTTCGATTTTCTGGCAATTCCGGTTGTTTTTTGTCTTTAAATTTGTTGTCCTTTTGGTTGTAGGAGGAGGCACAGTGTGTCTACCTACGCCTCCATCTTGGCTGGAAGTCTCAAACTTCTAAGGACTATCTTTAAAGAGAAAGTCATAGGGAAAAGGTGATCAAACTCTAAGCAAAATATCGGAAACATCACCTTCAGGCGGAGAACAAACTTGTCCACTTGGTAGCATTTTAAAACACTTTCCTTATGTGCTATCATCTGATTTTAATAGCAGTGACCTTGGAGAGCAGGCTGGGCAGAACACGGGAGTTCCAGTTGCCAGATGGGAAACTGGGGCCCAAGTGGTCTGCTCACGGTCACAGAGTGATTTAAGGACAAAGTCAGGCCTGGAGTCCCTGTCTTTCTGTACTTATCTCTGGCTCGCCCCTCCAGGAAATGCTTTCCTTTTAGAGATAATAAACTGATCATGATAATATTTGTTTAGCACTGGAGACTTTCCAATCTCTTTCTTATCTATCAGTAATATAATAACAGCCAGCATATTTTGAGCTATGCACTGCTCCCTGTCAACACTGTGATGGGTAGGTACTCTCATGACCTTCATTCTTCTACAGAAAACCAAGGCTTAGCAATAGCTGTTACTGAAGTTTTTACTGCATTCAGGGCACTGTTCCAAGCACTTTTACATGTATTAACTAAGTTATCCTTCACAACAGTTTTTAGGTAAGTACACAATTATCCTGACTTTTATAGAATAGAAAACTGAGCCCTGGCTGGAATAGCTCAGTGGATTGAGTGTGGGCCTGCGAACCGAAGGGCCGCCAGTTCGATTCCCAGTCAGGGCACATGCCTGGGTTGTAAGCCAGGTCCCCAGTAGGGGGCACGTGAGAGGCAACCACACATTGACGTTTTTCTCCCTCTCTTTCTCCCTCCCTTCCCCTCTCTTTAAAAATAAATAAATCTTAAAAAAGAAAGAAAACTGAAGTGGAGAAGTTAAATTACTTGTTCAACGTCAATATAGTTGTAAGTTGCAACTTAGTACAAGAGGCAGGGTCACCCTTGGAACCTCCACAATCTTGCCCGAGACTTTTGCTCTTTTTTTTTTTAAGAAGTTTTCTTTTTCTTTTTTTTTTTTTTTAAGATTTTATTTTTATTTATTTATTTTTAGAGAGAGAAGGGAGGGAGGGGGAGAGAGAGAGAAACATCAATGTGCAGTTGCTGGGGGCCATGGCCTGCAACCCAGGGATGTGCCCTGACTGGGAATCGAACCTGCGATGCTTTGGTTCACAGCCCACGCTGAGACTTTTGCTCTTTATCACTGAATTATGATGCCTCCCATTTTAACCTAATGTAACCACACAGTGAAGGGGGTGCCCAACAGGGATTGTTACCCTTCTCTGCCTCATTCTTGGTTTCAGTAGGCCATCTTCCAGACTGTCTTTGGAATGAGGAAGGGTGCTTTTATTCTGTGTCCTTGGAAGTCAGCACATGCAAAGGCCTGCCTACTCTGTTCCCATAGCTGTCACCTACACAGAATCAGGCTGGTCCTGCTTTCTGTTAGCATTTTCCACATGGAGCCTCTGTCAGTGCTCAGATCTCGAGCTCATAGAGAAAGACAGACCTTCTAGTTGCAGGAATGGGCACAGTACTTATGTGAAGAGGTTCATCACTCACTGGTTTGAGAATGGTGACAGAGACTTAACAGTAGGTGAGAAAGCCGGAAGTAATTTACAAAAGAAACACGAACAGCTGATAAACCTTGAGAAAAATGTAAACATATTCTTATGTCAGTCAAGGTTCTCCAGAGAAACAGAACCGGTAGGATATATGTATCCACATATAAAGCCAGACAACAAGCTGGAACTCAGGCAGGATTTGTGTGTATAGTATTATGGCAGAATATCTTTGGGAAACCAGTTTAAGGCCTTCAGGCCTTAAGTTGATTGAATAGGCCCGACCTCATTATTGAGGATAATCTTTATTTAAAGTCACTGATTGCAGGTGTTAATCATATCTACAAAATACCTTTACAGCAACAGCTGGACTGCTGGTTGACCGAACAACTGGGTACCATGGCCTCTCCAAATTCACACAGAAGTCAACCATCACACTATTGATAATCAAATACAAATTAGAATATACTGTGGCCCTGGCTGGTGTGGCTCAGTGGATTGAGCACTGGACTGCAAAGCAAAGGGTCGCCAGTTTGATTCCCAGTTAGGGTACATGCCTGGGTTGCAGGCCAGGTCCCCAGTGGGGGGGCACTCGAGAGGCAACCACACGATGTTTCTCTCCCTCTCTTTCTCCCTCCCTTCCCCCCTCTAAAATAAATAAATAAAACATTTATTTTTTTATTATTTATTTATTTATTTTTACAGGGGGGAAGGGAGGGAGAAAGAGAGAGAGAGAGAAACATCAATGTGCGGTTGCTGGGGGCCATGGCCTACAACCTAGGCATGTGCCCTGACTGGGAATCGAACCTGCGATGCCTGGTTCGCAGCCCACGCTCAATCCACTGAGCTACACCAGCCAGGGCAAATAAAACATTTTTTAAAAAAATGTTTTTTAAAAACATGGCTTGGCTGGTGTGACTCAGTGGATTGAGTGCCAGCTTGTGAACCAAAGAGTCACTGGTTCAATTCCCAGTCAGGGCACATGCCTGGGTTGTGGGCCAGGTTCCCTGTGGAGGGCACACGAGAGGCAACCACACGTTGATGTTTCTTTCCCTCCCCTCCCCTCTCTCTAAAAATAAGTAAATAAAATCTTAAAAAAAAAATAAAATCTATAAAAATCTTTTATATATGTGAACCCTGCATATATATATATATATATATATATATATATATACTGTTAAAAGTTATTATGTTTATATACTTTGAATCAACAATTTTACTTGAAAGTTTTTTTTTCTAATGATAATCATTAGTACAGAGAAATATCCAATAGAGGATTTGTCAAACAAATAATGGCAGTTTTTCTAAATTGAGGCATAATTGACATACATATTTGTATAATATATTAGTGTTTTATTTGCATAATGTATTGGTTTCAGATGTACATGATTCAATATTTGTATATATTGCAAAATTATCACCACAAATCTAGTTAATATAGTCACCATATACAGTACAGGCTGGGGCACAGATAGGTTTATAGTTGTTTGTATGGAAAACAATGCAATAATAAATAAGAATAAACTGCTTTGTGTATTCAAAACTATAAGCCTAATTTTACCCCTACCCTGTATAATTACAGTTAACCCAGTGCCATTTGTTGAAAGACTGTTATTTACTCATTGAATTGTCTTGGTAACTCTGGAAGAGCAGTTTACTGTAACTCCATAGGTTCGTTTCCTAGTCTGCAGTCTGTCTACAAACCACTGCCAGTCTCTCTTATTGCAGCTTCACAGTAAGTTTTGAAATGGGAAAGTGTTAGTCCTTGAATTTTGTTCTTTTTAAAGATTGTTTTGGCTGTTCTGGATCCCTTGCATTTCCATATAAATTTTAAGATCAGGTTATTTTCTGCAAAAAAAAAAAAAAGGCAAATGCAGTTTTGATAGGAATTGCACTGAATCCATAGATTAATTTGGGGAATTTTGCCATCTTAACAAAATTGTCTTCCAGTCCAAGTACATGGGATGTCTTTCTGTTTATTTAGGTCTTTAATTTTCCCGATAGTTTTAAAATGTGTTTCAGTGAACGGGTATATGTGCGTTTTATACCAAACTAAGACTGAAAGTGTAAAATGTTGTTATAGTGATCGTTTTGAACTTTTGTGAAAGATGACACATATGTGGAAGAGTACATAAAACAAATGTATAGATTAACATGAAATTATAACGCAATTGCCTGTGAAACCTGCATTCAGGTCAAGTAGAATATTGCCAGCCTCTAGAAGCCATCCTTCCCCCAATCACAGCTTCTTGTGGTGGCCTTTTTCTTCCTTCTTTGTAGCTTTTATCACTTAGATGTGTATGCCTAAACAGTGTGGTTTATTTTTGCCTGTGTTTGGCCTTTATATAATGCAGTCATTCTGACTGTAGTGTCTTCTTTCATTCAACATTCATCAATTTGAGATTCAAATTGTGTGCAGCTGAAGTTCATTTTCAGTGCTATGTATTAGTCTTAAAAATTTTTTATTTCTAGGGAGAGGGAGAGAAACAGATTGGTTGCCTCTCCCATGCCCCTAACTAGGCACCTGGCCCACAACCTATGCATGTACACTGACCGGGTTGGGAATCAACCTCTGACCTTTCAGTTTGCAGGACAATGCCCAGCCCACTGAGCTACACCAAGCAGGGTAGTGCTATGTAATACTCTTTTAATAATAGTGGTTTGGGTTTAGTCATTTAGATCAGGTTTCCCAAGCCCAAAATTAATATAAATACACCAGAAAATCCAGGGCATATGATGCCTAGGTATAGGTGTAACTTTCAGTAAGTGTAAATTAATAGTGGCCATTATTTGAGTACTAACTTAACTACACATTTTATTGTCCTATTTTCACCTTCACAGGAACCCTGCAAGGCAGTTTTATCAACTGAGAGGGAACTTGCCCTAGAAAACAGGAAGTCCTGGATAGGGACTGAACCCAAGTCTCTTAAGGTCTTGTGGCTGCTGAGGGCTCTTCCCCTTGGTGCTCCCTAAATGCATCCTTGTTTCTGTTTCAGACCCCATGCCACAGCTGGATGTGACTGAGGCCAACAAGGAGTTCATGGAGCAGAGTGAGGAGCTATACGACGCACTGATGGATTGTCACTGGCAGCCCCTGGACACAGTGTCTTCAGAGATCCCTGCCATGATGTAGCCAGAACGGAGGATAGCCAGAATGGACTATATAAGGGAAAAGAGACTCCTTTAAAAAAAAGCTCAAGAACTTTAACTTTCTAGGAAATGTTTTAGAAGATTTTAATAATCAAGCCCTGGCTGGTGTGGCTTAATGGATTGAACTCTGGCCTGCAGACCTAAAAGTCCATCCTTGGGGCAGTGTGTGAGGCCACCAATTGCACATCGTTTCCCCCTCCCTCGCCCTCTCTGTAAAACCTTTTGTAAAGAAATAAAGTTTCCCAAGATTATGAAGATTACTGCGACACTGCTGCCTTTCCGTGATGTAGTGAGCCATTTCAGCCTGGAAACGACAAATCAGGAAGGCCCCCATGCTGTCATCGCCAACACCCAGGACCCTTCCTCCAGGGTCCGAGTCTGTGCTAGAAATCTGCATCAAATTTTAGTTGTTTGTTTGGGGGAGAGGGGGTGGCAGGGGAAAGACAACTTGAGTTGAAGGGGCCATACCACAAAAGCCTTCAAAGATCTAATCTTAGGCTCAGCAAAGGAGAACCATGTCTAACTGCAATTATGGAACTAATCATATTGTCCTGAGGGGTCAGACTTTTAATCAAGAAACTGAGACTATGATTTAGTTTGGGTCTACGTATTTAGATAGAATACCAGCACTCACAAAACGGCCACGGTCACTGTTTTCACCTACAGTTAACGTGTGCAGAGTTTCCTGGGACTGAGCCCAAAGAAAGAGGCTGACAACTTCATCACATTAAGAGTTTATTAAGACAGTCCTCCATGCTGCAGGGCAGGATGGACAAGGGACCAGCCCCAGAGAAGGGGTGGGCAAAGGCGTTTCAAGAACCAGCAGCAGATGGTGGAGCATTGGGGGTGGGTGGAGGGGTGGTCTGAGGGGATTTGCTGTTACTTGGTCTCTGTTCTTGGCCCCACAAACTGGTCTTTTAGTTTCTTGCCACACAGCTTCTCTCCTGAAAAGGAAGTATAAGCCAGTGTGTTAATACTGCCCCAATTCATCAGTGCTGCCCAGGCACTTATCCTAAGAGCTGGTCTCAGTCCCATATCCGCATTTATCATCCACAGATGTCCACTTAGATTAGGTTTCATCCCAGACCAGTCACCCTAGAATAAAACAAATGCCCCAAGCTAGATGGTATACTTGTTTCTACCGAGTCCACCTCCTGTGGTTCGAGGTAACCCCAAAGAAGCAGGAGCTCAAGCTCCTGTATAGCGTGTTCACAGCAGCCCGTGCTGCCCAAAGTCCTGAAGTGTAGTGCCGTCTCTTCTGCTACATTCTACTCACAGCAGAATGTGCTCTTGGACTTTAGGATGGGCAAGCCTAACACTGAATTATACTGTAATTTTTGCTCTCTGGCAGCTAACAAATTTAACACACAAAACAGGCAACTGCTCCACTTACCCAACTCCGCAGATCATTAATCACAGATGAAGACAGATCACTGATGACATCTAAAAAAAGAAAGACACGCTCAATCAAGAGGCAACAAAGCCAATGACAAATCCCTTCCAAATATAGAACTATCAGCCAGCCATCACTATACCAACTGCCCAGAGGCACACACATTGCTCTTCCCTTTCTCTGGTTTTACAAGGGAGGAAGAAACAAGTTCAAAGAGAATTCAACCTTGTTTGAAGCCAGCCCACAAGCTACAGAGCTATGAAGCCAGCTTCAGTGTTACTTTCCCTCCTTTTACGACCACCAAGACCGGAGTTCAGATCTGATGGGAAAGGGAACCGGAGGGTCAGGCTGTCTTCAATATCTAACTTTACCTTATTTTAAAGCACAGGGACAGCAACAAGCTGATGTCTTAGCTTTTTCAGTACCAGACACAGCCAGGAAACGTGGTGACGGCCTGCAGAAAAAGTGAAAGCTCTAAAACCAAAGTTGATGCAATATACCATCTGCGTGGAAACTGATGGAAACCCCTGGACTCAGGCAGCAGGCTCTCAAGCCCAGGTCCTGAGATACTATAGGAAAGGCGAGTGGCAGCTGCAGGTATTATGCTGACCTGAGCTGTCAAAGTCTCTCCAGGTTGCTCTCGCATGCAGTTGGAGATCCCATGGCTACCACCAGCCACAGCCCTTGGAAACATGCTTTACTGAACCACCAGGTAGCTCCCAAATAAGTCCCACAAGAAACCAACCTACCATGTCCTGAAGTGCTTGTGTTACATCACTGCCATGGCTTCGGTCCTCACTCACCAGAAAGCAATCTGAGCTATCAGCCATCTTTACCTGGAACAGCTAAGATGAGAACACAATTGTCCTGAATGCTTTATTTGGTCTTCAGAATCATAAAGGTTTAACTGGCCCTTGATCCTGATACTGAGGCCTTAAGCTTTCAAGGGCAATGACCCAAAGCATCGCCAAGATCTGTGCCACTTGCCCCTGGATTTCCCCATGAAGGTGTCTAACTCACTCCCATCTGCCCCTCCATACTATCTTGGCCTCAATACGCTCTCTTCGAAAGCTATGAAAGACCCCATCACAGTGATTTTCAACCCTTTTCATCTCATGGCACACACAAGCACTAAAATGCTGCAACACGTGAAAAAATGCATTTTTTGCCGATATGACAAAAAAATAGGTATGATTTTGATTCATTCACACTGGATGGCTATTGTGCTGGCTGTTGCCATTATATTTGCAATCTAGGGGAAAAAGAGGTCAGTGCCCCTAACAAGTATTACAAGTTTTTTTTTTTTAACTTTTTCAAAAGATTTTATTTACTTGTACTGAGGGGAAGGGAGGGAGAAAAAGAGGGTCAGAAACACCAGTGTGCAAGAGATACATCCACAGGTTGCCCCTCACAGGCCAACTGGGAGCTCAGCGGCAATCCAGGCTCCTGCCCTAACAGGAAATTGAGCCTTGGTTCCCAGGCCAACACTCAATCCACTGAGCCACACCAGCCCTGGCAGGAATTGCACATTTTGAAAATCCTTGTGGCACACTGGTTGAAAATCGCCACCCTATCAACATTTCTTGTTGTCTATGGAAACATGTCAATTTTAATCAAGATCTGTTTAAACCCGAGAAACAGCAGGTACATCGAAACTGTCTTTTCCCAAAATGTTGCAGATCAGTTACAGCAAACAGAACGGCGACCGTCAAGGAAAACTGTCACTCTGGGCTCCTTTTTGACTGCAGCAGCTATGTGGAAGCAGCAGCAGCTTCGATAAGGGCCACAGGGCACTGTGTCATAGGACAGCCCAAGCTCTGCTCTGCCGTAAAACTCACCTAAATCCTGCGCATCATTATCGCCTACTGAAGCTCATCATTCTGAAGACCAAAAGAAAACAGAGATCCTATAGACCCCAATGACCACTTAATATCTGAATGACCCTAAAACCCATCCTCCGGAAAACCTTGCCCTCATATTCACCAGGGCGACCTTCGTAACATGTATTGTGCAGCCTTCGTAACATGTATTGTGCAGCCAGATAATAAAAGGGAAGTCACTTGCCCAAGGTAACCCAGCAGGTGTCTGTGGGATATACAGGCAGATTCTGATTCAAGGTCTGGCTCACACCAACACGCGGCCTCCCCCTAATTAAGCCATTTAAGGCCCAGAGTTGCTGTGCACACAGCCGCCCGCCCACGCTACTTACCCGTCATACTCGAGTGCCAGGCTGCGCGGGCCGAGGGTGGGGGGAAAGGCGCGGCCCTCAAGGGCCCCGACCCTCCATTCTGCGCAGGCGGCACACGTGCCCCTCTGGACCTCAGCTCCGGCGGGCGGAGAGGCCTGGCTCCTCACTGCCATACTTATCATCCTGCAGCCTCGGGAGGCCGATGGAGGTAAGGATACGGGCAGGGAGGGAGGGAGGGGGGCTGCTGGTAAAGGATGGGCATGAAAAGCACCATGCCCAGGTTACCCCAGAAAACCACGAACGCAGCGGTCGGGAAAAAGGAGTGGCTGATCCGCTGCGGCAGTATATATAGACTCCGCCTCTGGCGGCCGCGCGCGAGAATTGGAGCCACGCGCCGCACGGACCTCTGGGAGTTATAGTCCCTTCGTTCCTTTTGCCTTCCGCCTCGGGGCGGTGCGGTAGGCTCCCAGACCGACGTGCGTGCGGGGCGGGCACGTTTTCACAGTGGGTGGAGGAAAGAAGCAGAGGCTGTGATCCTCGGCTGAGGAACCTCGATCACGTCTGCCCAGCACTACCTGAACGTCCTGCGCAGGGCGCTGGGCCTACGCAGGAATCAAACTACCCGCGCCCTCGAGATTAGTCGGGGAAGATTCTCAGAGTTGGGAAAGGGAAGGGCTCCGGTCGGACTGCCGTGGGCCTGCCTGGTTGGTGGGGGCAGCGTCTGAGTGCGTTTCGCGGAGGGCTGTGTAAGGTCCTGTAGAGGAGTCTTGGGAGGGGGCGTGTTAGGAAAAGGTGACTGATTGCTCATGGGATGAATGTATTATTTGTTCAAGGTTGTCTTTTCCGCTAATAGGTAAGTACCTTTTCTGAGTGCTAAGTACCGCTAAACTGTACTCGATTACCTCAGCGACTTTGCATAATAACCCTATGTACAGGCATTGTAAATATGCCCTTTTCTACTCAGATAGGAAACAGGCTTGTTATCACACAGCTAGCAAGTGAGGGGCTGGTATCCGAATCCGGGAGTCCACCCCAGTGACCACACTCACAGTCATTGTGCCATTTGCGTAATTCGTCCATCTATGAATAAGCGTCAATATACAAATAGTAGCTGTCAAGAATTAAGTGCCTCAGCACAGGCCAGGTAGCTCCGCTGGCTAGAGCATCCTCCAGATACACCAAGGTTGTTGGTTCCACCTTGGGTCAGGGCACGTACAAAAAGCAACCAATGAATTCATAAATAAGTGGAACAACAAGTTGATGTTTCTCTTCCCCTTTCTTTCTCTCTCTCTGTAAATAATTTTTTTTAAAGAATTAAGGAAAAAAGCTCCTATTCTGTGCTCAACCTACTTATCTTTATGTGTACATGCACTTTAAAAGGTTGATAGTAATATTTTTCCCATTTTGTGGAGAAGGCAACAGATTAAGAGTGTAAGAAGCTTTCTAATGACTTCCAAATGTGTGTCTTCAACCCCACTTTTCGCCTGAGCTCCAGACCTTATATCCTGCTGCTCCCTTGACCACTACACTGGAATGTTCAGTAAACAGGCTTCCCAGGACACAGCCTTGCCTCCTCCACACCTCCTCTTCCCTTTCTCAGTAAGTCCTTGGAATGACCTGGTCTCTTTCTCTTAACATCTCAAGTTCAATTCATCAGCAGATCCTGTGTTCTCCATCTTTTTTTTTTCTTTATTGAATTTATGGGGTGATATTCGTTAATAAAATTATGTAGGTTTCAGGGGTACAGTTCTATAGCACATCACCTGTGTAGTGTATTCCGTGTTCATCACCCCAAGTCAAGTCTCCTTCCATCACCATTTATGCCCCCTTTACCCTCTACCTCCCCCCACCCCCCCTTTCCCTCTGGTAATCACATACTGTTATTCATGAGGTTATTTTGTTTGTTTGCTTGTTTGTTTTGCTTAAGCCCTTCACCTTTTTCACCCTTGTGTTCTCCATCTTTGAGATGCTTCAAGAATCACGGTTTTTTCTACCCGCACTGACGTTATCATTCCCGCTGACCCACAAGATAGCAAGATAGCACCCTCACTACTCTCCCTGAATCTGCAATTGGTCCCTGCACCATGGTCTTAACACACCAGCCAAAGTGTTGAAAGAGCAAAAGTTCTTCATTTTGATTAAGTCCAGTATATTTTTTCTTATTTGTAGTTTGTGCTCTTTGTGCCCTTTAAAACAAAAATCTTTTAAATAAATAATAAAATAAAATGTTTGCCTAACTCAAAGACATTTTTTTTTATGTTTTCTTCTAGGAGTTTAATAGTTTTAGCTCTTACATTTAGATCTCTGATTCATTTTGAGTTAATATTTGTGCATGGTGTAAGAGGCAAGGTATTTTATTGCATATGGCATCCAATTGTTCCACCTTTATTTGTTGAAACAATTCTTTTTCCACCTAATTGCTTTGGCACTTTGTTAAAAATCTGTTGACCGTATGTACCGGTCTGTTTCTGTGCTCAATACTACACCGCCTGGATTGCTGTAGCTCTTTAATGAGTCTTGAAATAGAGTAGGATAAATCATCCAACTTCATTCTACTTTTTCAGATTATTTTAACTTCAGAGCCCTTTGAAATTCCATGTATATTTTAGTATCAGCTAATTTCTACTTTTATTTTTAAGCCTATTGGGATCTGGTTGGTATTGCATTGAATCTATGGATTAATTTGGGGAGAATTGACATCTTAATGATGTTGAGTCATCTAATCCATGAGGCTGGTGTATGTCTTTCCATTTTTTTAGATCATCTTTCTCTCAAGAGTGTTTTGTAATTTTCAGTGTATAGGTCTTGCATATTATATACCTTTTGGTAAATTTATCCCAAAGTGTTTCATATTTGGATGCTATTGTAAATAGTATTATTCTTGTCAATTTCAAATCCCAGATAGTCATTGCTAGTATATAGATATAGAATTAAGTTTTGCATATTGACTGGTATCTTGCAATCTTGTTAAACTCACTTACTAATTCTAGCAATTTTTTTTTGTACGTTTCTTAGGACATTTTACATGTCTGTGGATAAAGACAGGTTTACTTCTTCCTTCCCAATCTGGATGCTTTTTATTTCTTTTTCTGGGACCTCCAGTACAATAGTGAACTATTAAGTTACATTTCAACAAAATTTAAAACTCTTGATCTTCAAGTGATACTATTAAGTAAATAAAAAGCAAGAGACAGACTGGGGGAAAGTATTTTCAAAACATGTAATACAACAAGGGACTTCTACCTAGAACATAAAGAATGCTTAAAATGCAACAATAAAAAGTCAAACTACTCAATTTTTTTAAATGGCCACAAAATTTGCATCTCACCAAAAAAGATAAACAGATAGCAAATAAACATGAATGATGCTCAACATCAGTCATTAGGGAAATGCAAATTAAAACTATAATGAGATAAACACCACAGAGCCGCTGGAGTGGCTAAAAATTAAATGACAATATTAAATGATGTCAAGGAGGTAGAGCAACTGGAACTCTCAGTGTTCAGGATTGTAAAATAGTGCAGCCACTTTGGAAAACAGTGTGTCAGTTTCTAAAAAAGTAAAACATGCACTTACTGTATTATGCAATCACTTCACTATGAGGTATTTCCCGAGAGAAATGAAAGCACACGTCTACACAACGACTTGAATATAAATGTTCACAGCAATCTTACTTGTGATGCCCAGAGGTGGGAGATCACCCAAATGTCCCTCAGTGAAGGATCGGGTAAACAAATTGTGGTATATTCATGTGCTGGAATACTACTCAGTTATAAAAAGGAACAGACTTTACATGTGCATCAAAATGGATGAATCTTCGCGTTGCTGAGTGACAGGAGCCAGGCAAACACACATACTGTGTGATTTCATTTATACACACTTGGAGAAAATGTGAAGTACTCTCTAGTGGCAGAAAGCAAATCAGTAGTTGCCTGGGAGTGGGGGTCAGGAGAGAATGTAAAAGCACATGGGGAAACTTTTCGGGGTGATTAATGTTTGTTATCTCTGTTGTGGCCGTGATTTCATGGGTGTACACTTACGTCACAATGCCTTATATTGTACATTTTTCATATGTGTGTAGTTTATTGTGCCAACTTTTCCCCAATAAAAATATTTTTTAAGTAAGCGAGAAAACATTTAAATGCTGTAATTCACCTGCCCTCAAATCACTGACTTCTCAACACATTTTTCCAGAACTGCCCTGTGAAATGGGCACCACGATTTGCCTCACTTAACAGAAGGGGAAGCAGGAGTGGTGGTGGGTAGAAGACTTGTCCCCAAGTCACATAGGTCAGCTGACATCTAGATTCAAGTGCTGGGTGCAGTCAGAGGCAGGCACGTGACCCCAACCCACAGTCTGGGAGAGGAAGTTCAAGGAGGCTGATGCTGACAGTGCACCTGCTCATGTGTGCTGACCGTAAAGCTTTCTGGGAAGGCTGGGCTCAAACTGCATCTCAAGCTATTTCATGCCTCTCTACCTTTGCCCAGCAGCCCTTCCTTCCTGACCTCCCCAGCTCCCATTGTCCTTAGAGACCCATCACCTCCTGTAAGAGGTCTTCTCACACCTGGACCTCCTCAAGTCTTGCTCTATTATGGTGCCTGACTGACTGATGGAATGAATGACTGACTGGCACCTCCACTTTCATTCATTCATTCAACCATACATATTTACTGAGTTTCTATTTTGTATCATGCATTGAGGATACAACCATTTGTCCTTGCCCCAAAGGGGCTCACACCTAGAAGGGGGACAGACTTCACAGCGGACTAAAAAGGCACGTGACCTCATTGGCCAGTCTTGGAGGGGCTTCTCGAGGGCAGGGATCTAGGCTGTGGTGTTAGCCCCTGAAGAGAAGAAGGGGAGTGTTCTGGCTGAGGGCTGAGAAAAGGAAAGATGCTCATCTTGGTTGGAGCTCAGAGCCCAGTGGTAGATAAAGAGGGACTGGGAGCATCTGCAAGAACCTGACACCAAAAATATTTTCCAGCCTAATAGAGTGAGGTGGGGAGAACACCCTGATGGAGGAGTAGATGAGGCAGGAGGGAGTGTGCAGAGTCTCTTGATTTGGGCAGAGCTGGTGGTGAGGATCCCTCCGACACACCCAGCCTTCCTTTTGGTGCCTCGTGGTCCCTAGGTTGTCAGGTTTCTCTCCAACTGCTGGAGGAAGGGGCAGGCAGAGCTGGGTTCCCTCAGGCTCTACCATGCAGGTGGCTCCTCTCTGGTTTGTTCAGAGTTAGCCAGAAGAAAACCTGCGCCTTTTCAGATCCCCGACCTGTTCAGTCAGAAACAAAAGTAGCAAACATGGCAGCAAACAGGGCCTTGACCTTTGGCAGACTCAGAAGGTAGTCTCATTCTTCCTCGCTGAGTGGCCTTGGGCTGGTTATTTAACTTCTCTGAGCCTCAGTTTCCTCATCTGTAAAAATGGACAGGATAACAACACCTACTCACAAGGTTGTGTGAGGAGGAAATGTGATGACGTGATGGTTGAAATAGTGAGGACTCCACCCCCACCCCACCAATTTGCCAAAACAAGTTAAACTGGTAAAAATCTACCTGTTTGGGACTAGCCAGAAGTCCAGCCTTGATGCTCTGGGTTGCCAGAAGGCCAGACCAGAAAGGGTGCAGTGGATCTTGGAAGTAGAACTGACCATCATGTCCTTGTCCTCTTGGGACTTACTTCGCAGTCCCCTTTTGTGGCATATCAAGTGGGTAATAAAGAGTGAGACAGCCCTGGACGGGTAGCTCAGTTGGTTAAGAGCATCATCCTAATACCCCAAAGTTGTGGGTTCAATCCCCGGACAGGGCACATATAGGAACCAACCAATGAATGCATAAATAAGTGAAACATCAAATGAATGTTTCTGTCTCCCCCTTCCTCTCCCTATAAAAGCAGTAAGTAAATTTTTAAAAGACGACAAACCCAGATGTGAGTCCCAGACCTGAGACAAAAAGAGCCCCACGTCTGAGCCCCTTCTCAAACGGTTGCTGCCCGCAAAGCATAAAGAATGGACCGTCTGGCCTCATAAATGTCAGCTGTCCAGTCCACAGGCCAAATGCACTGCCTCTATGATCATAGTTGTCTGTGTCTATCCTGTCTCTTCTGCCAGCCTGTGTCACATCCTCTCCCTGGGCCATGGGGCCCTGCACGGGCAGACAGGAGGAAGCAGTGGGGGCTGTTGAACATTGAACCTGAACATTGAGAAGAAGGCCCCAGGCTAGGGTACATGGGGCCCCAGGAAAGGGCACCGGGCAGAAAAGGGGCACTTATAAGCCATCAGCTTTCCAGAGTGGTGTCTGCAGGTCCGGCAACAGGAGGCCCAGCTGGGTGAACTAACAGGAGAGTGACGCTGAGAGGGAAACCACCACAGCAGGTGAATGAATGAATGATGTGGCCGCTCTGGCACTGTTAGAGCGGTTCCTCTCTGGTTATCATTCCTCCCCAGTCCTCCTCCCGACTTTAGTTTAATCTTTTCAACCCATGAAGTAGGGGATACCATTATCCTCATTTTACAGAGAAAACTGAGGCTCAGAGAGTAAGTGACTTAGGTGTTTCCACCAGCCAGCTTCCCCCGGGGTCAGGCCCCATGGGCTGAAAACGACCCAGGCTCCACAGTCCCCCCCGTGCTAGTGACGGGTCGCCTAGCAGCCGTGTTGGGCGGGGTCAGGGCCACCCTTCCAGGCCACGTGGCAGGGCGGGGCTGGACAATGACTGCGGGACCCGTCAGTCTTTGGGAGACTCAAGGTTGGTGGCGAGACTCCAGCGATGGAGGCGGGAGGCTGCCGCTACCAGTTTCGGATCCTGCTGCTGGGGGACGCGGCTGTGGGCAAGACGTCGCTGCTGCGGCGCTACGTTGGGGGTGCGCTCGGGACCCTGGTGCCGGCGCCGGAGACAGAGCTCCAGTCTGAGCCCACAGTGGGCGTCGAGTTCTACAGCCGCCCACTGCAGCTGGGAGCCGGGCCGTGGGTCAAGCTGCAGCTCTGGGACACGGCGGGCCAGGAGCGTTTCAGGTGCGGGATGGGGCAGTGTACTGTGGATATGAGGTGGGTGGAGGAGGGAAAAGAAGGGGAGAAATGAGTAGTAGGTGAGGAACCTCAGTTCGGGAATCAATGCTGGTCTCCCTGGCCGTGAGGATCCCTCAGAGGGGTCAGCCCCAGTGGCCCAAAAGTAGAGGTCTGGGTGTCCCTGCCCTGGGGTTCCGGTCCTTCCCTCTTGAGTCATTCACCTGACAAATATAGCCGGGTGGGCCAAGCCCCAGAGCCAGATGCTTGAGACCTGGTCGTCCCTCCCACCACAGCCCCCAGAGGAACAGTCAGGCCTTGGGGACAAGGGAGAAGGACCCCACATTGAACCCTGGAGGGATGAGTGATGTGGGTGCTGGGGGAGCCCACAGGAGCACAGGGCGGGGGGTCAAGGAGATGGGAAAGGAAGAAAGATTTGTGTTGGCCTTGAAGGATGCATAGGAGTTCGCCAGACAGAGAGTGGGGAAGCAGACCTTCACACAGGAAAATACTAGGTCTCCTCCAGGAATGGAGGACGGGTCAGGAGAGTAGTACGTGAATCAAACTCACTCCTTAACTGAGAAGCACACGGTACCTTGGGAGAGAGACAGAGTCCAGGAACAAACACAAGGTGGTGTAAAATGAGCTATAACGGGCGGTGGGGAAGTAGGGGAGGCGTTCAGTGGATGCAGGGGAGGTTCTGCCCCGGGGGGTGTCCTGAAGACTTAAGCCTTTCAACTTACTCCCCAATCCCATCAGGTGCATCACCAGGTCTTTTTACCGGAATGTGGTGGGTGTCCTGCTGGTTTTTGATGTGACAAACAGGAAGTCCTTTGAACACATTCCACATTGGCACCAGGAGGTCGTGTCCACTCAGGGCCCCGACAAGGCAATCTTCCTGCTGGTTGGCCACAAGAGTGACCTACAGAACACCCGTTGTGTCTCGGCCCAGGAGGCAGAGGAGCTGGCTGCCTCCCTAGGCATGGCCTTCATGGAGACCTCAGCCAAAAATAACTGCAATGTGGACCTGGCCTTCGACACACTCGCTGATGCCATCCAGCAAGCCCTGCAGCAGGGGAACATCAAGTTGGAGGAGGACTGGGGGGGCATTCGGCTCATCAACAAGACTCAAACCCCTAGGCACCCCAGCAGGCAGCAACAGGCAGGCTCATGCCAGTGCTGACTCTGGAAGGGAAAGGGTTGAAGCAGTGCCAACCCCAGAAGTGCTGGTGGGATGGAGAGAGTATCTCTCCAAAGGGCAAATGGTAGAGTATACCCTAAGTGTTCATATAAACAGTATTCTAGCACAATCATGGCTCCTGGATTTTGGGGTCTCAGCTCAGCTCCTTCCCACTAGAAAAGTTCAGGTGCAGGTGTGCAGCTTGCTGTTCTTGAGCCTGTTTCCTCGTAAAACACCCTACCTCAAGGGGGTGGGGGTGGGGTGCATGAATGAGATAATGGGGGGATATGCTCGGCCAGAACCTGTCACATGCTGAGAACTGAATGACATGAACTGTCATCACCTTCTTCTCTTGGCTGAGATGTGGCCATTTCCAGCAGCGTTCCTGGGCTGGGACGCTGAGACGCTGAGTCTATACACCACTGCACAGGTGAGGATGGCTATGGGGAATTTCAGGGGGAACCTGGCTCGGAGCCTCCTTAGGTCCTGTCTTGGTTGGATGAGTCTGAGTGTGAGATTTAGGTGTGGTTATTGTTGCCCAGCACCTCTGCTCTGGATTTGGATCTGGGGGGCAGGACTGAAGAGTTTATAGCCTCCTCTTCACTACCCTTCACACCCCACACCCCCCAGCTGCTGGGAGTGCTGTGAGGAGCCCGGCTCCCTGGGAACATCCAGCCCCTCAGGTGCAGCCCACATCCAATGTCGATCTAATGGGAGAAGAGTAATCAAAGGCCTGGCCTTCTTCTTCCAACTACGAACAAGTCTGAAGTTCAAACCCCTGCTTTATCACTCATGACGGGGTGCCTTGGAGCCACTACTGTTATATCACAGATAAATCCTCCCTCCCTCCCTCTGCTCAATCCTGCTTCCTTCCTTTCCTCCCCCAACCAGGTATTGATCTCAATAATGCCCTAATACAGTTGGCCCTTGAACAGCATGGTTTTGACCTATTTGAATTGCGCAGGTCCATTTATACCTGGATTTTTCCAATGACCCACACAGTTCAAATCCATGTTATTCAAGGGTGAACTGCATGGTGGGGAATCCCTGTATATGTATGTGTGGGGAGCCTCTACTGTGCAGGAGGTTAGCACCTCTAACCCCAGAGTTGTTCATGGTCAACTGTAAATGCCTTCTGGGGAACCTAATCTGCAACAGAAACTCAACAGGGAATGTAACAGGGAATGTCCTGGCTCAATCAAAGGTTTCCTGGAGGAGATGGTGCTTATGTAGGGAAGAATCTCAGTAGGTTTAGAGGCGGTGTCTTGAAGATGGCATTGTGCCAGTGGGGATGGGAAGAGCATGGGCAGATGCCACAGCAAAAGGAGCACGACTACTTGACTTTGTGACCTGGAGCGAGTCACTCTGCCCCTTTGAGCCTCAGAGTCTTTCTCAGTAACAGGTGCTGACAATCCGCCCATCCTAGGGTTCATAGGAAGTTTTCAATCAGGGTGAGTTTTTTAGCTTTCTCCCTATGGCAGCTGGGCCAGTTGGGGTCTCCCTGTGCACTGCCTTCTCCTGCCTCTTTTAAAAAAGTCTTCGCTCATCGTTATGACAACCATACAAGATTGGCATGATTATTCCCATTTCACAGACAGGAAATTGTTTGCTTTATGGCATATTATTATTCCTTCATCAGATTCTTAAACATGACCCAGTGCTCTGTTCTGTTCTGGGCTCTGGGGTTACAGAATTGCCCTCCTGGGGCTGACATTCTAGTGGAAGAGGGAGAGAAAAACGAATAAATAAGTGAAGCAAACTACTTCTGGTTGTGGTAAGTGCTATAAAGACCACAGATAAGCCCTGGCTGGTGGGACTCGGATTGAGCACCCACCTGTGAACTGAAAGTTTGCCGGTTCGATTCTTGGTCAGGGCACATGCCTGGGTTGCAGGCCAGGTCCACAGCTGGGGTGTGCAAGAGGCAACCAGTTGATGTGTCTCTCACACATCGATGTTTCTCTCCCTGTTTTTCTCCCTCCCTCCCCTTTCTAAAAATAAATAAATAAATAAATAAATAAAATCTTTGAAGACCACAGATAAGGGAGATGGGACAGACTGACAGGGGTCCTTTGGAGCAGGTGGGTGAGGAGGGCCTCACTGAGATGACTACTGAGCTGGGACCTGGAGGAGGAGCCAAGCTAAAAGCAGGTATTTGGGCAGAAGGAATACTGACTGAGCTCTTATGTACTGTATAAGGCAGGTACTTCAATTTTCCATTTTACTGATATGGGGACTGAGGCCCAGAGAGGTTACGAAGCCAATAAATAACGATGGGAGAGAGAAACATTAATGAGAGAGAGAAGCATCGATTGATTGCCTCCCAGACCAGGGCTTGTATGTGCTCAGACCAGGGAACCAGCCTGCAACCCAGGTATGTGCCCTGACCAGGACCTACAACCTGGTTACAGGGACAATGGATGTTCCAACCACTGAGCCATACTGGCAAAGGCTCTTGTTACTTTTTGGGTAAAGCCCCCTCTTTTGAGGGGCCAAGACATAGCATGACTTGGCCCAGGTTGCCTCACCACATTGCCTCGGGGCTGGCACACATGCAGTTCTTGCTCCCTGAAACAGATCCCCACACCTTCACTTGGGTCCTGTGAACTATGGCTCAACCGGTCAGACCCTTCCCCCTGGCCTGTGAACCTCTCCTTCGCAGCCAACCCGTCATAGCAGCAGTTTTATATTTATGCAATCATAGGATTGCTCCCCGTTATTGTTTAATTATTTGATTTGAGAGAGATCTCTGAGAGAGAGATGATTTGTTGTTCCACTTATTTATGCATGCATTGGCTGATTCTTGTATGTGCCCTGACCAGGACTGAACCCGTGACCTTGGCATAACAGGACAGCGCTCTAACCAACTGAGCTGCCTGGCCAGGGCTTGCTCCCTGTGTTTGTATTCATCGTGGGGACCCCCTGGCAGGCCCAGGTCCAGCTCAAAATTCTTGCTGAATGATTAAGTCTCTTCCATCCACAAATAGGATGGGACTCAGAAACTATTTACATGTCACACAGATGATCAAGAATTGAGGTCTTTTGACTCTACCCCAGCCTTTTCCATTAAATGGCTCGAATTCCTTCACCCCCTTCTGTTCTCAATGGAGGATTCCAAACTAATTCTGGATTTCCTCTTGGCTGCTGAGGTCAGTGACCGGCACCTACTATGAAAACTTGGCGGGAGGCCTTCTGTTGTTTGAAATCACCAACAGAACAGCTTTTGAGAGTGTCACCTGGTGCCATCAGGAGGTTCTGGAGAAAGTGAAACCCTTCAACATCTTCCTGGTGGTAGGCCACAAGAGTGACCTGGTGGCTGAGTGACAGGTGATGCTGGAGGAAGGGGACAAGCTGGCTATCTCTTCTTTGGGTGCTCACTATGTTGAGACCTCAGCCAAGAGCAACAGTAACATCAGCACATCCTTTGAGCTGCCCACTCAAGGGATCTATGAGGCTCTGGAGAGGGGTCATGGGACCAAACTGAGTGGGAGGCAGTGAAAAGCAGGGTCCCACCACAGGCCAACCTCAGGAGACAGAGAAGCAAAGCAGGGCAAGGTGGATGTGCTGGTGACCCCTGGGTGGAACAGCTACTCCCCCTAAAGTCCGTGGAGCCTTCATGATCCACAAGGACTATGCTGGGCACAGGACAGAACGATGCTAGGTGCCACTGAAGGTGATGACCCTGAGGTCTCAGGGGGGCTTGGCTTCCTCTGCAGGATGGTGAAAATACCAGGATCAGAGATACCAGCAACTAAGAGCAGACAGGCTTTCCTCAAGGCTACTGCCAGCTGCCATCCCTTCTTCGGGCCCAGGATGAGCACAACTTTCTCTAGGAATTCCAGAAGCGCAGGTCAGCGAAGGCTTTGTCAAAACCAGGGTGCCTCTTCAGTTTGGGTTCATGAGAGAAGGTCACTCTATCCAAGTCTATGGCAGAGAAACTGCACTCAAACTTCTACGGAAGGTATAGCCTTCCTTGGAGTAAAGTCCTGGAAAATCCCCGGGGTCTTTCCTTAGGCAGAGAAGCGAGTAGCACTGCTGCCACCTGCTGACTAGGGGGCTGCGTCCAGCCTCGCTGCTGCTCCCAACTCCCTCGGGGATTTCAAAGGCTGTAAGCCATGCACCCTGTGTCTTTCGATTAATAACTTCTTTATTCTGGAAAAGCAAATGAAAGTCATATTCATATAAACACTGACATTACAAAGTACAGGGAAAAAGGGACGGGAGAAGGAAACAGAAACCTCTACAAATCCTGCTAATACTGTCTCACCAAACAAGACCATACCGCTTTGTCCCATATTCAATCACTTATATAATAAACCACAAATAAAATCTTCTCTGGAAGATACATTGCTCCTCTTTGAGACAGCAGGGAAAAGGGGCCAAAGTGGGGGAAGGAGGCTTTATTCTTTTGGCAGATCCTTTCAGTCATTATAGATATTGCTGCACTGTTAATAAAAAATATATGCTTCTCTGTAAAGCATTAAAAAAAAAATCCAAGGATGAGATGGCTGAGGTCTCAGCTCAAGTATCTCCAAATACATTGTTGTCCATTCCCTGACCTTTCCATGTGTTATTTCTTGGTTGTCTTCCGGATCAGTGCCATTCTCTGAAAGGAGAGAGAAGTAAGCAACACACAGGTTAGAGTCAGGACCTTTCTGGGACATCCCGCGTAGCCAGCAGGTGGCACGGCATGGTCTACGTCACAGGCTGAAGCCTGTGGAACCTACAGGCCCAGGCCAGCTCAGCAGGCTCCGTCTAACCCGAGGACAGTCTGCAGGGCCGCAGGGATGCTTAGCTAGACCAGCGGGTCCATTCCATTCACCAAAGGACAAACTGCTCTAGGCTAGCAGGATGGCAAAAAAGTTAAAAGCAGGTGACACAGAAGATTATTTATCACATCAATGTGCAGGGTGTCTATTTCTAGGTCAGATTCTCAAGGTCTACCTTCCTTTACTTCCTTAGATTGCTATTGGCTCATAAGTAGTTTAGTCCTACTTGGATAAAGTGAATGAAAATATGTTCTGTTTACTAACTAATTGCAGCTGTGGAGAGATTTTCCTTCGAAAGCATATCAAGGGAATTAGTATTTTTTAATCTTTTTTTTTTAAACAAAGATTTTATTTATTTTTAGAGAGGAAAGGGAGGGAGAAAGAGAGAGAGAAACATCAATGTGCGGTTGCTGGGGGCCGTGGCCTGCAACCCAGGCATGTGCCCTGACTGGGAATTGAACCTGTGATGCTTTGGTTCGCAGCCCACGCTCAATCCACTGAGCTACACCAGCCAGGGCATAAACGTCTTGATTAAATAAACCA
Organism: Tonatia bakeri; assembly: GCA_004024845.1. Lineage (NCBI taxonomy): Eukaryota > Metazoa > Chordata > Mammalia > Chiroptera > Phyllostomidae > Tonatia > Tonatia bakeri. Next base: position 60,714 of record PVIA01007836.1, read on the forward strand.
TTCTGTAAATCTGATCACCACTCAAGAAATGTACACTAACAGTGCATCTTTACCCCTCTTGTCATGCTCTTGTCGGTGTAGTCACGTGATATTTTTCCAGGTTCACAACTGGCTACCACAGCTGTCACTTCTAGGAATTTACTTATTTTTTAGCCAGAACAGTAACTATTCCTCTAATAACTGCTTTTATTTAAGACAAGCCTTTCAAAATTGTAATAAATTATTTCATTGTAAAAAAAAAAGCAGGTGACAGCTCTTGCCTTTTGGGGTCTTAGGGAAGGGCCATCAAAGCATGTTTTTGAGGCTCCCCACCCACACCCACTCTCTTCCCTGCCGATGCAGACAGTAGGAGAAGGGCCTTCGTTTCAAGCCTGTGCCATTTCACACTGGACGACTTGCAACAAAGGATATTGACACCAGCGACTTCTACCACAACCCATCAGGGAAAGAAAGAGTCAGATCATGGAGTTCAAATTTGACTATTACCAGCCCCGGCCAGAATTGCTTTGCTTGCTGTTTTGGACCAAGGACTGTTGCAACATTCTATTTGTTTATACATATATGGCTAAAAAGTGGATAGTCTCTGGGAGCAGAGACAAAGTGACCATCTCTTATCTGGAAGGACTCCCTTTCTGAAGAACACTGTGGTCCTTTGATCCAGGCTATTGAGGCTTCCTCACAGGGCTGCTTCTGTGAGCTCTGGAGACACACCCGCTCCACAGATCCCATGCTGTGGAAAGTGAGGGACACTTGGCCAAGATGGCCCAGGTGTGCCTGTCAAACTTAGAATAAGCTCACTTTTCAAATCAGAGTGGCCAGTTAAACTAAGACAAAAAAGACAATAGCTTGTCAAGGGAGGCCACCACTGCCACTAGATTGACCAATGACAGGGACAACATGCTCCACAGCAGAAGCAGCGTTAGGTTCTCAGGCTGACTTCTCAGTCCATAGTGAGAGAGACAGAGAATGAAGGTTAAGCTAGGACAGAGCCCAGAGTGCCTGGCAGAGCAGTCCGGGCGCTGCCTCCCACCCCAAGCACAGCACATTCCTGCTTTCCTTAACCTGCCCTCAGTCACAGGGCCAAAAGTGATGTTCAAGTCACCAACAATGAAGGAAGACTTCATTAAGGAGTTGGGCAGGGATGAGTTCCATCCATATTAGAAGAACCTAGATTCTACAGCTTTAAGCGATGCCCATCAGAGTTAACAGAACAAATAGAGACCCCACTGTGGGAACAGCCAAACACCAAGGAAATATGTGACTGACCTCCCATAGAGCCCTGCTGCCTCTGACCTCTCTACCCTTTGGTCCAGAGTGGAGCTGGCTATGAGGGGGAGTGACAACTGCAGTGATGGGAGCTGTGTGCACGCCCCTGAGACACAGCTCGAGGGGTCAGGTGTGGCTGCCCTGGGGCTCTGCTGGCTCCTCACCTGTTTGTGAGCTTCTGTGGTGCAAGCTTTTTTGTAGGGTCGGATTTCTTCAGAGCCAAATCCTGGGATCCACATGTTCCACTGGCGTTCTGCAAGGAAAAGGCCGGCACAGAGATAAGGAGCCTGGGAAGGCGATGTCAGGGTGCAATGCGATCCTCACTGGATGGTCAGGAAGGATGAATCTAAGCAATCAACTAGACTAAGGAACAGGAACCCTGCAGAAGGATTCTATGGAATTCCAATGGGGGAATCCCATGTCGTGTCTCCAAGGTGTCCAACGACACCACCTGACCTTCTCGCAGGGACAAAAGGGGTAAATGAGTCAAAGCTGTGGGTGCTGAGTCCTCAAGTCTCCATGAAGCTCCACAGAAAACAAAAGTGACTTGTTTCTTCAGTTGTCTTACTCCTATGCTCAGAGTAAGCCCTCCCACCAAACCCAAAGGAACAGTAGGAACAGAAACGGTCCCTGGTGTTCTGGAGCGGAGAGCCAAGTCTCAGCTCTGCTGCTTCACTGTGGGGCTGTGTGACGTTGGGTCTCAGCACTCCCAGTGAACATCTGCATATAACTTTTTTGGAAAGCCTTTATTATTTATTTGTTTTTTACTTATATGAGAGAGAAGGGAGGGAGAAAGAGAGGGAGAGAAACAATGATGTGAAAGAGAAACATCGACCAGCTGCCTTTTGTGCATGCCCCGACTGAGGACTGAACCCTCAACCCAGGCATGTGCCCTGACTGGGAATCGAACAGGTAACCTTTTGCTTCGTGGGACCATGTCCAACCCACTGAGCCACACTGGTCAGGGCTGCATATAACTTTTGACTTCCCTAAAATTTTAGTAATAGCTTACTGTTGACCTGTTGACCAGAAGCCTTACCAATGACATAAACAGTTGCTTAACCTAATTTTGTATGTTATTATGTATTACATACTGTATTATTACAATTGAGTAAACTCAAGAAAGGAAATGTTAAGAAAATAATTGTTAGGTTCGGCGGAGTGAGGGGAGATATGACAGGAGAACAGGTACTGAGTTTCTCAAGTTTAATCAGGCAGCTGCTAAACAAGTGGGCTGAGTCTGAGCAGACTGCAGCAGCGAGGGTACAAGGGTGGGTGTTTTTCTGAGTTTAGGGCTGAGTCTTAAGATGTGGGTCAGAGGTGAAGCATGAGGTAAGCTGCCTAGGCAGAGGGTTAGAGTTGACTGGCTTCTGCATAATACTAGATTATTCACAAGCCCATTGTTTAGCAGGGAATGTTCTGTGGTCAGGTACAGTGGGTGAGCAAGAACTGTGGCTGCATGCTAAGACAGTAAATAGGGGGTAGGAGTTTCGGGAGTACAAGAAGCCCAGCTAACTGCCGGCCATTGCCTGTTTGATGAATTCTTAGGTAGCAGGTCACCGGTGGGCAGAATGTTGGTTTCTGGCTCTTACAATCATAAGGAAGAAAAAATACATTTCCAGTACTGTAGGCAGTAATTGATAAAAATCTGCATATAAGTGGACCTGCACAGTTCAAACCTGTGTCATTCAAGGGTCAACTGCATTCACACAAGATTTTTTATAGTATGAATGTCTATTTAAAAAGAGTTACAAGGGGACTTCTTTATCACACTTCCTTAGAGTACTTAAAGCATTTGTTTTGCAAATTTGTTTTGCCCCAGGCAGCCACTTACTGAAATCAAATTGTATATAAGTGGTTTCATAGCTAAAATTTGTGTCTAATGCACATTAAATATTGAGTAAATAAATGATTCATGTTTGGTTCTAGAATAATTTTATATAGAGCTCTCTTCTAATATTTTTTTGAAAATAAAAATGTCTAAAGTCTTCTGCTAATATTATTTGTTGCCAGTACTTGAAATGGGCACTAAGTTTATTCTCTGGGAATTAAACTTTACAATCGACACAAAGTGAATCAAAATGTGGATTTGCAAAGTCACTTTAAAGAAGGAGAGTAGTTACCTGGCATGAATCATATATATAAGGATGTGTAGCAATATATTTATTTTATTTATATATTTTAAAGATTTTATTTATTTATTTATTTTAGAAAGAGGGGAAGGAAAGGAGAGGGGGAAACATCAATGTGTGGTTACTTCTTGCACACCCCCTGCTGGGACCTGGCCCACAGCCCAGGCATGTGCCCTGACTAGTAATCAAACTGGCGACCCTTTGGTTCTCTGGTGGACACTCAATCCACTGAGCCACACCAGCCAGGACGTGTAGCAATATATTTAAAATTGTGTGTATTTATAGTTCATATGATATTACTATAATAACAACAATCATTTTAGTGAGTAAGATGTAGTAAAATGCATGGTACAAAGCAGCATTGTGCGAACCATTCTACGTACATTATCTCATTTAACATTCACATTTCTGAAGAAAGACTCTGTCAAAGAGGAAATTATTCAACTATGAAAATACAGAAAACCCGGTTAGAAGCAAACACCGGCAGCCCAGTCCATCTAGAAGAGAGGAGTCAAGAATTTACAGCCCCACCCTGGCTGGGTAGTAAGTGGGTTAGAGTGTCATCCCACTAGGCCAAGGTTATAGGTTTGATTCCACAGTCAGGACACATCCAAGATTCAACCAAAGAGTCCATGGATGAGTGGAACAAACCAGTGTTTCTCTCCCTTTCCCTCCCTTCTTCTCTCTCTAAGATCAGTTAAAAAAAAAAAAAAGAATTTGCAGCCCCACTGGCAAAGGCTATCATCTTTGTTGGGAGGTGTGAGGGCGTGTGCCGCAGGCCTGGTGTATGTCATTCCAGGTTCCCAAATTCCCCACGCTCTGCAAGCAATCATTCAATTATGATTCAGCTTCCTTAAGACTTGCTACAGATGTCTGGTCATGTAGAGTTTTCTAGTCTCTGTGATAATTATTTCTTACCCTTAATGAATAAACTGACATTCCAATTTTATTTTCAATAGTTAAAATACAAAATATTTTTTTAAAATAGTAATGCTGCTAAATTCTCAATGTAATATGTTATGGTTTTGTACATAAAATATACATAAAATTGACCATTTTAAATACTTTTAAGCATACAGTTCAGTGGCATTAAGCATACTCACACTGTTGTGCAACCATTACCACTCCCTGCCTCCAAAATTTTTTCATCAAATCTCTGTACCCATTAAACAGTAACTTCCCATTCCTTCCCCTCTCTCAGCGCCTGGTGACTACCATTCTACTTTATGTTTCTATGAATTTGTACTATCGTAGTTTTAAAACATGTCTACAAATTCCTTCACACTCCTCCCATCAAGAGGTGGAGTTTACCTCCCCTCCTCTTGAACCTAGACAGGCCTCTGTGATGGCCTCAGAGGACAGAATTTAGCAGAAGTGATGCTGTGTCACTTCAGAGAATGGGTTGGAAAGCACTGTGAGGTTTCTGCCAGGTGATTCCGGGACACTCATTCTGGGAGCCTTCAGTTGCCGTGTAAGAAGTCCAGCCATTCTGGGGCTGCACATGAGGAGCCCATGCAGAGAGACTACATAGGCAGAGAGAAACCTGCACAGTCCCAGCTTTTCGAGTTCCTACCCCAAGCATCAGACATGGACATGATGAAGTTCCGTTATGGGTTGAACTGTATCCTCAAAAGATATATTGAAGTCTGAGGTACTAGGTAATCCCTAGGTAATCCCTAGTACCTCAGAATGAAATGCAAATAGGGCTGTTGCAGATGTACTGTTAAACCCTGAACAATGCGGGCGTTAGGGGCACCAACCCCCAGGCACTTGAAAATGCACGTATAACATATATGCCCTCTGCATACGTGATTCCCAACCTTGGACAGAAAATGCCATTTTCAATCAGTGCCTGGCTAAATCTGCAGCATGAAGATTGAGAATACAAAGGGCTGTGTATTTCTGCAAAAATCCTACATATAAATGGGCCCATGTAGTTCAAACCCATGTTGTTCAAGGATCAACTGTCATTAGTTAAGATGAGGTCACAGTGGAATATGATGGACCCTTAATCCAACCTGACTGGTATCTTAGGAGAAGACAAGAGACACAGAAAGACACACACACACACGCGCGCGCGCGCGCGCGAGACCATGCAAATCTGGAGGCACAGACTGGAGTTATGTAGGTACAGACTGGAGTGATGCAGCTTTAAGCCAGAGAACGCCAAGGATTGCTGGCTACCACCAGAAGTTAAGAAAAGGCAAGGAAAGATTCTTCAATAGAGGCATTGAAGAAACTACACCCTGGTGACACCTTGCTTTTAAACTTTGGGCCTCTAGAACTATGAGAAAATACATTTTGTTGTTTTAAGCCACCTAGTTTGTGATACTTTATTACATCAGCCTTGGAAATTAATATGCCTTCCTTCAAAACAATCTGAGCCTCACCCACCCTCTGACTTTAATCATAGGAAGACCCTTGGCAGAACTGTCTAGCTAAGCCCAGCCAACACCCAGCTTCATGAACCAAAACAACTTTATTGTTTTAAGCTGCTGTTTTGGGGTGATTTGTTACATAATAATAGATCATCAAACTATCTGTGCTCTGCTATTAAAACCAGCAACATTAACTGGAAGTGTGTCATTTACTCCACCTAGACTGCCAGCGCCTCCCCAAATAATTTCTTCTCGATACGGGGGAGTACGCCTTCAGTCTCAGTTGTGGGCTGATCCGCTCAGTCCCTTAAAATCTTCTGCCTCATTCACTGGGCCTGACTGTCTTTGTAGTTATAGACTGCTTTCTTTCTTTTAAAAAAACATTTATTTTTTAGAGAGAGGGGAAGGACGGGAGAAAGAAAGGGAAAGAAACATTGATGTATGATAAAAACAGGATCAGTTGCCTCTCACACGCCCCTGACTGTGGGCCTGGCCCACACCCTAGGCATGTGCCCTGACTGGGAAAGGAACCAGCAACCTTTTGCTTTGCGGAGTGATGCCCAACCCACTGAGGCACACCAGTCACGGCAACGGTTTGCTTCCTTTTGACACTATAACCAATGCAGAGGGGGGCTTATTTATTTCGAAGAGATAAATAAGATAACGTTGATGGTTATCAACGTTAGATAAGTATCTTCTAGAAAAACCCAAGCTCTAATTTAGTGTCTCTTAAATAGGAAAGCAGAAAACAAAATGATATTTGTATTATAATTATCATTTTCTTGGGAAAAATCCATATAAGGCAAAAACTGGAAGGGAAACACCACTATTTGAATGGTAGAGATATAGTAGCTACATCTACTAAGCTCTTACTTTGGGCCAGGTCCTGTGCCAGTCATTTTGCAAACCAAATCCTTAATTCTCACAATTACCATGTAAGGAGGATACTATGATCTCTACTTTACCAATAAGGAAGTGGGCTCTAAGAGAAATTAAGGAAGGAGGATAAGGTGACACAATTAGAAAGTGGTAAACCCCCATGCCTGGGAACACACAAATCTCAGAGCCCAAAGGTCGAATCCTGGCACGAAGGTTCCCCTGACTACACTGCTCCTGACAGTCCTGAAGGAGCAATAGCGTGGATGCCTCAGGGAGAAATGAGACCACGTACCTAGGTGCAGCTGGACATCCTTCACCTCCAGGGTGCTGGACTTGCGATGCCGAGCAAGCTGGCAGGCCGCTGTCACCACACTCTCGATGAAATCATCAGCAATCTGCAGCAGCATCTGGGGAAGACAAAAGTATGGGAGAATAACCATGCCATTGGCCGGGTCAGTGCCTGTAGCTGGGACAACCACAGATTTAGTCAGGCTTTCTATTAGATTTAGTCAGGCTTTCTATTAGAAGGCCTATAATCAGCCTTTGGGTTAAGGTGTGGAGGAGAAGTGACAATGGCAATAGAAACACATTAACTCATTAACCAGGCGGGGTGCAGTTCACACCTTCCTGAGGATGAGCTTTCTACACTTTCTACCCAGCAGGCATCAACCAGCCCGATCTCTCTCCCTACACTGTCTTCTGAATTAGGTGGGAAAACAAAAGTGAGTCATCATTTAGTCCTCACTCACAGTCTCTTAAGGCAGCTTTATTTCCATTATCTTACTTAGTCCTTATAGTAATCTTGTGAAAAGAAATGGGGCGTGAATTTTGTCCTCATTGTGCAGTAGAGGATGCTAAGACTTCAGGAGACTACCTTGCTCTTGGTCATGCAACTGCTAAGCAGTGGAAACGGTGCAACCTTGAGGCTCTGAGTCCAAATTCTGGGTTCTTTCCACTTCATTATAAATTAATCCTGACTGTGTGATGAGCAAAATCAGAATTCTGAAGCTAAAAACATCATGCTACGGCCCTGACTGGTGTGGCTCGGTTGGCTAGGCATCAGTCCGCAAAGCAAAAGGTTGCTGGTCTGAATCCTGGTCAAGGGCGCATGCCTGGGTTACAGTTTGGTCCCCAGTTGGGGGGCACAATACAAGAGGCAACGGATGGATGTTTCTATCTCACATCGATATTTCTCTCCCTCTTTTTCTCACTCCCTTCCCCTCTCTCTAAAGTAAATAAAATCTTAAAACAAAACATTATGCTAAGTGAAAGAAGGCAATCACAAAAGACCAAATATTATGATTCCATGTATTTGAAATGTCCAGAATAGGCAAATCTATAAAGACATAAAATATATTAGTAGCTAGGGCTGTGAGGCCTGGAGAAAATGGGGAGTGACTACTACTGATGAGTATGGGTTTCTTTTAAGGAAGATGAAAATGTTTTAAAGTCGATTGTGTTAACAGTCGCATGACTATGAATATACTAAAAACCAACAAACTATATATTTTAAATAGGTACATGAATTAAATCTTAATAAATGTGCTGCTCCAAAAAAACCCCACATTTATACAAAAAGGGCAAATATTCTCCCTCTGGTTAAAATAAAACAAAAAAATGGAGTTATACTGTTTTTATAACCTGTATTTTCTTTCCCTATCATTACATATGCCTCAGCAGAGGCAAAATCAAAGCAAAACACACAAAATCATCCCAGAATTGAGGCACACAAGTTGCTAAGATGAAAGAAGCCTTCAAAAACTCAGTACAACAAATGAGAAAATAAACATACTAAGGCTCATACAAAAATTCAGAACAGGAAAAAGATAAGACCCCAACAGGGTCAGGATCAGAATAGCTTAAGACTTCTTAATAGGAGACTTTTTAGAAGATAATAGAGCAATCCCTTCACAGCTGAAAAGAAAAAGAAAACCATTTCCAAAATAGAATTCTAAATACAGCCAAACTAAAAATCAAGTGTGAGGTTAGAATATAGACAACTTAAGACATTTACCTCTCTCTATCCTTCTGTAGAAGTTTAAAAAAAAAGTGCTTTAACAAAAAAGGGAATAATGTAAAAACAGGATGTGTGATTTAGGAAACAAGAGATCCCAAGAGGACAAAGAGGACCTAGGAGGGATTTATGCAAGTGGACTAACATTAATCAGACCACAAGAGGATGGCGTCTTCTGGGATTGAAATCGTGGGGCGGGGACATGGGGGATGACGTAGACTGATAGATTACTTTTCCACTTGGAAAACGATGTTGGCAGGTGTACAACAGAGCTGACAGCGGAAGCAGAATAAAAAAGGCACATAGAAAACTAACCAAAATGAGTCGATTATCAACTTCAAGAAAATAAGTTACACGAGAAAGGAAAAGTAACCAAAGACATGAGTGACTTGGCTCTGTGGTGAACAGTATTTGTACAGTCAGACTAATGTAAATACTAATTTTTGAGTCATTAAACAATTGTGATAAAAGTTTATTGCAAAAATGAGGGAAAGGAGAGAGTGTACGGCATGTATGTGAATGGTTTAACAAAATTATCATCTGTCATAAAAGGAAGTCAATAGACTATTACAAAATTAACGAATCGGCCCTGGCTGGTGAGGCTCTGTGGATTGAGTGCGGGGTCTGCTCACCAAAAGTTCACTGGTTTGATTCCCACTTAGGGCGCATGCCTGGGTTGTCGGCTGGTCCCCAGTTGAGATAGGCAACTGATTGATGTGTGTTTCTCTTACACACTGATGTTTCTCTCCCTCTCTTTCTCCCTCCCTTCACCTCTCTCTAAAAATAAATTGAAAAATTTTTTGAATGAATGAAAGAATATCTGTTTTTAAAAAAAGGAAAAAGGATGAAAATAAGAATATCTGTTTAAGTATATTACTTTGAGTAATATACTTAAACATGGGGGAATATTCTAGGAGCAACTAAAATTGTTGAAAGTGATTGCCTATAACAGCAGACTATGTCCTTTTTGCCAGGCAAAAGTAGCAGCAGCTGTTAGGTACAAAGTGACTTGTTTAAGTTATCCCATGGGACCCTCACAATAACCCCACAGATAAATAATGCCATACCCTACCAACACAGGAGGAAGCTGAGTGTCAGGAAGCTTAAGTGACTCATCCATGGCTACAAAGCTGTTAAGTGGCAGAGCCAAGCTGTGAAGTCAGATCTGTCTGGCCCTAAAGTCTGTGCTCGTAACCACTGTTCTTTTCTGGCTCCCTCGGACAGTCTCAGAGGCACCCGACCACCTTACCTCCTCCACGTCTTCGTCTAGTTGCTCATTAGGATCCACTTCTCTTACTAAGTCTTGTAATTTCTTCTTAGTCAATACCTACAGTTAATTGGGAGAAGATTTTTCAGCCAAGTATCAAAGAAACAAACACCAAAAACTCATTACCTTATGATGAAGAAAGATTGTCAATTTGTTGGCTTCAGTTTCTGCTTTCCAAGGAGTTCACAGTCTGGCGTACCTGGTGGTACTGCTATGACTGTACTCTCAAGACTGAAGCAGCCTAGGGCAAGGCGGGAAGAGCAGTCTGGAAGAGGCCAATGCCGCCCATCAGGCAGTTTCCGTCTCATCTCTTTTTCTCACTGTGCCTCAGTTTCCCTCCACATTAAATAATTCACAATTTTCTGACCACCACAGATCGTACAGTGCCTCTGCTGCCTTCGGACATGCTCTTCCGTCCTTCTTCCTACTTGCTTGGCTCATGGTGCCTCCTTTCTGATGCTTTTTCTAGCCCACCCAGGTAAAAGCATTCACTTCCTCCTTTGGCCTCTGCTGTACCCTGTATACCCTTCTATTATTATGTACATAAACTAACCTGTTTCTGACTTAATAGGTTGAAAGCTCCCTGAGGGCAGGGAACATGCGCTCATCTTTGTATAACTAAATCTTTGCATAAGTACGTACAATGACCTCTCTTTCACAGAGGAAATGTCATGTCACATATATATACCATGAAAAATGATCGAAGACACACACTAGAATGCTAACCATAGTTATTTTTGAGTGGTAGTAGAATTATTGGCTATTTATTCTTTGTGTTTTTCTGAAGTTTCTGTGATAAACATGAATAACTTGGAAATAAGGAAAAATAGAGTATTTTTTTAAATAAACATTTGTTAATGATATCTCAGATCTATCCATTCTTCTCCATTCTACCATTAGCACTTAATTCAAGCCTTCAACACATATGTTGATTTATTGTAAAAGTCTTAGACTTGGTCTTCTTCCAGTCTACCCCTTTCCTACCTCTCTGGTCTCTCTACTACCAAGTTAACCCTCCAAAGACATGCTGTTTTGATTATATTACTTACTCCTCTATTTAATATTTGCAAAGGCTTTTCATTGACTGAAAGTTCCAATGGAAACTGGTTAGCATAGGCCCAGTATGTTTTGCCATAACCCTATCCACATAATTCTATCTCCTCTTCCGTGGTCAACTCCACATTCACACAGGTTGGTCTTCCGACCATCTGCCCAACCCTCCCCATCCACCCTTGCCAGTCCCTCCCCCACTCTCCTGAAATGTTCTCTCGTCCTAGTCTACCCAGCCTGTGAGGCCCAAGTCAAGAGATTATATTTATTTCTTATGGCTCTGGAGGACAGAATCAGGACCAAGAACAGAAAGAGAGCAGAAGACTTTAGAATCACTGCAGAAAATTAATATGGCAGCAGCTAGAGGAACTAGAAGGAGATAAGACGGAAAGCAAGAGTACTTTTATTATAAGAATAATGAATATTGAGTCCATTAATTATTTTACTATTTCACTTAACTATTTTATCAAATAATTATATAGCACACATGTATTTACATATAAACATATAAAAACTTGTCATAGGTAAGGTGTATTAATGTGTGTATAGATATGTGTGTATATATAAGCAGGTAGACACACATAAATACTACAAGTAAAAATTGATAAATGTTGTACATGATCATTCAATTTAGAACTTTAGAAGTCCAAGGAGGGAAAAAGACCTTTTTTGACTGAGGGGAAGAGGCAACATCTGAGATGGACATCTCTCAAAGTGCCACTGGTTCAAGAAACAGATGAGAGGTGACCGCAGAGAGCAAAAAGCAAGAGGATGGTACCTGATTGTTTTCGGGGCTGAGACGCCCTCCTGACCCAGGAGTGCCTGGTATCTTAACCACTGTCGTGCTATTGGCCATGGAGCCCTGCGGAGGGGTGTTGGCTGGTTCGGGTTTTATGGATGAGAAATTGGAGAGGTTGATTAGGGCTGAGGGGCCAAACTGGTTCATAATCTGCCGAGCTTTGGACTTCAGCTCATAGAGCTTATCGAGATCCTGTTTCTTTCTGGAGGTATGAGGACCGAGGCCAATCAACTGTGGAAGGAAAACAGGAAAATGAGCCCCAGAGGCACCTGTAATAAAGGATAAGTTTTGAAAGTAAAATTCTATGTGGTCTATCAGACTTTGAAAGGTCTTTAGTACATAAAAGATGGTAACCATTTGATACCTGCACACTAAAAATGGAGGGAATGAGAATATTCCTTGTTCTCACCTGATGTTTAGAAACCACCTCTTCTCCAAAAGCTGAATGACACAGTCCACCAAAGTGAAATAAGTAAGTAAATGAAATGAGGAATCTTTTGTACAAAAATAAACTAGAATGAGCAGGCCGTTTTTGGAGACTTTGTAAAAAGAGAATACATGGTTAAGTACTACATGCACTATTATTGAACATCAAATAATGTTAAATTCAAAGAAATTACGGCACAGTCACATACCTAAAACCCAATCACAAAACTTCAGAAGACAGATTAGTTCACTTTGACATTTCAAACCATGCTTAACTCTATGTCAGGGCTACGCCTAATAAACACAATTTTTAGCAATCATGAAAGTCTCTTTTTGCCATCAAGAGCAAATTTTCTCTGAGTGTTAGCAATCTTCAAGTGCATGCAGAGTCCCTAGCCTGGAATAGCTGAGATTGCTGAGTTTTAGAGCCATGAGCTTGCATTTGTGACATCAGCTTTGGTGTCACACCAAATCAGAAGCACATTCCCCAAGTTCCTTCCACAGAGGCCTCAAAGTGCGTACTTACAGCTATCTGAGTGTCTAGATCTTTAATTACGTCAGCAACGGCTGTGAGCCCGGACAAATGAGAGGCAGCCATTTTCAAAAGCTACCTGTAAATGAACAACTGGCATCAAGAACCACCCTTGCCACAGAAGCACTTCAGCTCCATGGCCCGGCACACCTTCGCCAACCAGGATCCAGGCAAATGGAATGCGGAAAAGCGTATCTCCATATCCCTACTGGGCACCATGAAAAACATCATCTTTTCCATATACAACTTTTAAAATTATTTAATGATTATAATAACACACTCTCTTCCTATAAAATCTATTGTTGGGGATAAACTGGCAGCATATGAAATATTATAACTGGCCAAAACTGTGGAATTTTATTATATTTTGAACTTTATTTTATATATATATATAAATATATTTCCGAGAGAGAGAAAGGAAGGGTGGAGAGGGGGAGAGAAAGAGAGAGAGGGGGAGAGGGAGGGGGAGAGGGAGAGAGATGGGAGGAAAACATTGACTGACTGCCTCCCTCGTGTACCCCAATCAGGCACAAACCCACAAAGTAGGTAATGTGCCCTGACCAGGAATCAAACCCATGACCTTTTGGTGCATGGGATAATGCTCCAACAAACCAACCCACACTGACCAGGCAAAATTGTGGAATTTTAACTTGCAAAACTCAAAGCAATGGTTTTCAAAACTTGGTGAAGCTTAGCAACCAGAATGGGTATCTGCATCTATTCTACTCTTGCCCCTGTTGCTGGGTTCCTCCCCAACGTACCTTCTAACTTTCTAATAGGACATCTTCCCCTAGCTTACCCTAATAAAAGCAACTACGTGCACTGGTTACATTACCAAGAGAAACTTGTTGGCCAGGAGCTGGCTGAGGGGAACAGCAGGGTATCAGGACCACTTGTTTGTTTTTTCTGACCACTTAAGGTCTATGCTTTCTCCTTGCCCACAAATGCTACCACTGCAAGAATCAGGATAGGAAAAGACTGCTGACATAGAAATACAGTAGTCCACTCCCCACCCCTCATCCAAGGTTTCACTTTCCAGCTTCAGTTAACCTGTCTGAAAACATTATGTGGAAAATTCCAGAAATAAGCAATTCGCAAGGTTTAAATTACATGCCCTTCTGTATAGCATGATGAAATCTCATGCTGCTCTACCCACTTGTGCCCAGGTCAGGAATCATCCCTTCATCCAGCATATCCACACTATATATATGCTGCCTGCAGTTTGTCACTTGGTAGCCATCTGGGCTGTCAGATCAACTGTTCTGGTATCACAGCGCTCATGTCCAAGTTACCCTTAGAGCAACCTAATGCTACGCCACAGTGCTCACGCCAGTCACGTAGGCACTGTGTCACCATCCCATCTCACATCATAAAAGAAGATAAGTACAGTACAAAAAGATATTTTGGGAGAGTGACCATATTCACACAATTTTTATTACACTATATTATTATAATTGTCTATTATTATGTAATAAAATATTACTATATTTTATTAGTTCTTGTTGTTAATCTTTTACTGTGCCTAAATTATAAATTCAACTTTATCATAGGAAAGTATGTATAGGAAATAACATGATATGTATAGGGTTTGTTACTATCTGCTACAGACTAGGAGAAAATACTGACAAACAACATTTCCAATTAATACCTGGAATGTGTAAATAACTCTCAAAACTCAACAGTTTAAAAGAAAGGTAATTTGATTAAAAAATGGACAAAAGAGATGACCAGATATTTCACCAAAGAAGATATATAGATGACAAATAAGTACATGAAAAGATGTTCAACATCATTAATCATTTAAAAAAGGCAAATTAGCCCTGGCTGGTGTGGCTGAGCGGACTGAGTGCCGGCCTGTGAGCCAGGCTGCTGGCTCGATTCCCAGTCAGGACACGCGCCTGGGTTGCAGGCCAGGTCTGTAGGTGGGGGCGTGTGAGAAGCAACCCATCAATGTATCTCTCCCTCTCTTTCTTCATCCCTCCCTCTTCTCTCTCTCTCTAAAAATAAATAAATAAAGTATTTTTTAGAATAAAGAAAGGCAAATTAAAACTACAATGAGATATAACTACATACCTATTAGAATGCCTAAAGTAAAAACAATGACAACACCAAATGCTGGCAAAGATGTAGAAAACCTGATCACTCCTATACTGCCAGTGGGAATGTAAATGGCAGAGCCACTCTGCAACACAGCGTGCAGCTTCTTGAAAGTCTAAGCATGCACTCTGAGAGTAACCTGAATACACACAAACACTAAATGTACTGTGGTGTCCTGGATGGGAGCCTAGAACAGAATAGGGACATTAGGCGAAAACCAGGATCTGAATAAATTATACACTTTAGTTAACAGTAATGTTTCAAAGTTGGTTCATTAATTACAGCAAATGTACTGTGAATGTAAGATGTTAGTAATGAAGAAACTGGGTATAGGGTATGTGGGAACTCTGTACTATTTTTGCAATTTTCTGTAAATCTAAAACTGTTTTAAGAAATAGCTTATTAAAAAAGAGGAAGAAACAAATAATACTAAAACACAAAACAGGGATGAATCTTAAAATATTTAACTAGGGGAAAAAAGCAATTTCATTTGTATGAAATTCTATCACTAGTAAAACTAATCCCTCCTGATAGGGCAGAGACTGATTGCAGAGGGGCCCGAGGGAAGTTTCTATGGTGATACCAAAGTTCTGTATCTTCAGTGGGGTGATACCTACATAGCTGTACACATTTATCGAAACTCATGGAACCGGGCCTGGCCAGGCAGCTCAGCTGGTTGGAGAGTCATCCTGTATACCAAAAGGTGGCGGGTTTGATCCCTGGTTGGGGTGCGTGTGGGAGGTCGTTTCTCACATTGATGTCTCTGTCTCTGTCTCTTCCTCCCTCTTTAAAATCAAACATATCCTCGAGTGAGGATTTAAAAAAAATTCATAGAACCATGAAATTACAATATCTACATTGTACTGTAGGCAAATTATACCTTACTAAAACTGATTTTAAAAAATACTAAACATGCAACTAACATATGACCCAGCAACTGTAGTCCTAGGCTTTATCCTAGAGAAATGAAAACTTATGCTTACACAAAACAACTTGTGCGTGAAATGTTCACAGTAGCTTTATTTGTAATAGCCAAAAACTGGACTCAGATCCGATGTCTCTCAACAGGTAAATGGTTAAACAAACTGTAGTACATCATGTCACAGAATATGTGTGTTACTTAGCAATAGAAAGAAACACACTAACCGCACAACTTGGATAAACCTCTAGAGAATTATGTGGAGCAAAAGCCAATCCAAAAAGAGTACATATTGTATGATTCCATTTGTATATAACATATTTAAAATGACAAAATTTTAGAAATAGGGGACAAATTACTGAGGTTGTCAGAGGTTGGATGAGGGGATGATGGGTTATAAAAGGGCAACACCAGGGACCCTTGTGGTAATGGAGGTGTATAGTATCTCCACTATAGTGATGGATTAAATGAAAAAAGTGATTAAGTTGTGTAAGCCTTAATACACACACACAAACAAAAGTATATAACCCAAACTGGGGAATTCTGAGTAAGATCGGTAGGTTGTATCAATGTCAATATCCTGGTTGTTGTATTACACAACAGTTTTGCAAAATGTGACCAGTGGGGAAAACTGGGCAAAGTGTACAGGGATCCCTCTTTATTATTTCTTGCAACTGCATATAAATCTAAAATTGTCTCAATTTTTAAAAATAGATTTTATTTATTTATTTTTTAGAGAGGGGAAGGGAGGGAGAAAGAGAGGGAGACAAACATCAATGTGTGGTTGCCTCTCAGGTGCCCCACACTGGGGACCTGGCCTGCAACCCAGGCATGTGCCCTGACTGGGAATTGAACTGGAGACCCTTTGATTCTCAGGCTGGCGCTCAGTCCACTGAGCCACACCAGCCAGGGCTTGATTTTTAAAAATTATAAAACTATATTCTCAAGAGTAACTGTAATCCTTCTTAAGATGACCTAAAACTCAGGAGCCATAAAAGAAAAGACTGATATGTTAAATTACATAAAAATAAAAAATGTCTACATGGCAACAAACATAATAAATAAAGTCAAAGGACAAAAGACAAACTATCAAAAATTATCTACAAATCAAGGAGTTCTGGCCAAGATGGAGGCATAGGCAGTCGCATTGTGCTTCCTCGCACAACCAAAACTAAAGACAACAAAAATTGAGAAACAATAAACAACCAGAACAGAGAGAAATTAATTGAACAGAAGTCGGGCTCCAGTACATCCAGACCGGTAAGGAACGGCGGAGTCGGAGGCCTGCGCGGAGTGGGGTCGAGGGGTCCCGGCGGGAAGAAACGCTGGCAGGCGTGGGCACGCAGGGCGCAGACGGCAGCGGACGGTCTGGTGGCGGACACTGGGCGCGGGAGGCGGCTAGCAGACCCAGTGAGGGGCGCAAGGTCCGCAGCCACACATTTGCACACAAACTAAGCGAAAACGGGCAGCGCCTCCGCGTTTCAAAGCTTAAGAGCCCCGTCTGGGAACTGAGGCCGGGAGACTCTCTCAGCCTCATAGGAGACTTCTCGGGGAAACCCACAGAGTCCAAGAAAGTGCACAAGCCCACCCGCCCGGGAAACAGCACTGGAAGGGCCCAATTTGCTTGTGGGAGGCAGTGGAGGGGACGGAAGTCCTAGAGAGAGCGGAGCAGGCGCCATTGTTCCCTCTCAGACCCCGCCCCCACATACCACGTCACAACCCAGGGACTGCGGTGCGCCGCCCTGCTGAACACCTAAGGCTCCGCCGCCCTTACGAAACAGCCGCATCCAAACCAAAGGAAAATTAAAAAGATGGTTCAAACATATTTGAAAGCCCCAGAACCAATTTTTTTAAGTGACCAAGAGATAGCCGAATTACCAGATGCACAGTTCAAAGCACTGTTGATCAGGAAGCTCACAGAATTGGTTGACTTTGGACATAAATTAGATGAACAAATGCAGGCTACGATAAGAGAAATGAAGGAAAACGCACAGGGAACCAATAGTGAGAGAAAGAAAACTGGGACTCAAATCAGTGGAGTGGACCAGAAGGAAGAAAGGAACAACCAAACAGAAAAGAATGAAGAAACAAGAATTCAAAA